>NEWO01000946.1:127260-146458 GCA_003013225.1 Phalaenopsis aphrodite
ATGTGACAGACAAAATTAGAGAAATTCGTCTTAGATGGTTTGGTCATATTAAACGTCGACCATTAGATGATCCAATTAGGAGAGTAGATGTTTTAGATTCGACTTGTGTTAAGAGAGGTAGAGGTAGACCTAGGAAGACTTGGGCTTATTGTATTAAAAATGATCTTAATTTATTAGAACTAAATGAAAATACGACACTAAATAGAACGCAATGGAGAAAAAGGATTCATTTGGTCGACCCCACAAAGTGGGATTAAGGCTTTGTTGTTGTTGTTGTTGTTATTGTTACTGAAAAAGAGTAAATAACTATTGTGTATGCTTTAGACAAATTTAGATCTTATTTAATTGGGACTAAGTGTTGTGAACACTGATCACTCTACTATTAAATATCTAATACAAAATAAGGATGTCAAACAAAGGTTAACTAGATGGAAAATTTTGATGTAAGAATTTGATCTTGTGGTTATTGATAGAAAGAGAACTGATAATCAAATTATTGATCACTTGTTGAGATTAGAAATTCAAGAATTATCTGACACCCACAATGAAATTATAGACAGTTTCCCTGATGAAAAACTTTATAATATTAATGAGTGGAAAATATCATTGTATGTTGATATTGTTAATTATATTGTAAGTAATATCTTGCCACATATGTTGACATTTCAACAATAAAGAAAATTCATTCATGATGGGAAAGTATATTTTGGGGATGAGCCTTATTTATATAAACAATGTAAAGATCTTATTATGAGAAGATGTGTACCTTATGAAGAAACTGCCCTAATCATTCGAAATGTCATGTATCTGAATTTAGAGGACATTTTAGGATTGATAAAACTGTTATATAATTTTACAATCTGGATTTTATTCGCCTACTATCCTTAGAGATGTTTATAGATACATAAAAACTTGTGATCGATGTCAACGAGTAGGCAATATATCTAGAAGAAATGAAATGCCTCTGAATTTCATGTTAGAAGTTAAGATCTTTAATGTTTAAGGATTAGATTTTATGGGACCATTTATTCCTTCATTTGAGAACCTATATATATTAATTGCAGTAGATTACGTTTCAAAGTGGATTGAAGCACAAGCTTTACCTCATTGTGATGCTAAAAGTGCTTCAAGATTTTTAATGAAAAATATTTACACTAGATACGGAATGCCAAGAATGATTATCACTGATGGAGGATCTCATTTTAGAAACAAATATTTTCAGAGATTGGCAGAAAATTTTAATATTATTCATAGAATCTCTACTGCTTATCACCCTCAAACTAGTAGGTTAGCTGAAGTTTCTATTATAGAGATTAAACAAATTCTTGAGAAGAATATAAACCCTAGTAGAGTAGATTGGTCCACTAGGTTGGATATCGCATTATGAGCTTACAGAATTGCTTATAAAACTCATATTGGAATGACTTCTTACAAGCTAATTTTTGGAAGACTTGTCACTTACCACTAGAATTGAAGCATAAAACATATTGGGCGATTAAAGAATTCAATTATAATTTGAAAGATGTTGGTTAGAGATTGTTACAATTGAATGAATTTGAAGAATTAAGAAATGAATCTTATGATAACACAGAATTAATAAGGAGAAACTAAAGTTATGGCATGATCGGAAGATTAACCAGAAGAACTTTGAACTAGGATAAGAAGTTTTGCTTTACAATACAAGGCTTAAGTTATTTCCTGGGAAATTGAAGTTTTGTTGGTTAGGACCTTTTTCTGTGACTCAAGTTTGTACTTACGGAGCTGTTGAAATTGAAGATTAAAACACTGGAAATAGATTTAAAGTAAGTACATAGATTAAAATTATATTTTGAGGGTAAAAGACCAAATTTTGAATAGGTTTTAATGATCAGTCAATTTGAATAATACCTAAATAGGTCGGGCTGACGACGTTAAACCAAGCGCTTTATGAGAGGCAACCCATAATTATCTTTATTTTTATTGCAATTATAGTAGTTTTATTTGAAACTATTGTTAGTTTGTGGTAGTATTGAACTCTACTACTCTTTTTTACCCTTGAATCATCATAAAAATTGGATTCATAGGGAAAAATTGGAACGCATTCGGATTAGAGTGAAACTATGCAATTTTTGCCTTGGGCGCCGATAGCGCCATCGATGCTGCCGATGGCGGGTTTTTGCCGAGAGTCCATACAATTAAATTCTAAAGGCTTGCCGACGGCGCCCTCGACGCTGTCGACGGTGAGACTGGTGGGATGGCGGTTTCTGGAGTTTGAATGGCCAGTTTTTGGCAGTTTTAGGTGGGAGTTACCCCTTTTAAAATTCCAAATTTGATTCCTAAGTTCCTATTTCCCCCAAGAACGAAGTGAAACTCCATCAAATTCATCCCTATGGCGTCCAATTCCCTTGAAAACCATAGAATGCGAGTGTTCAACCAGAGAAAGTTCATTAGTGCAGAGGCGCAGTGAATCTTCAACAAGTTTTTAGCAAAGAAAAGATTAATCAAGGAAAGAGGATTCAAAAATCAAGGATTGAATAATTCATCAACGGCAATTGAAGAAATGATCGTGCGGCAAAGATGGGAAGTGTTGTGCTACACTACAGTCGCCGTAGTTGTTCCTGCGATGAGGAATTTTATGCTAATTTGCATGGAATCAACCATGGAGTCATTTATGTGCGAGTTAGTTGGATAAATTTTACTCCTGCACAAATCAATGAATTATATATGATCGAGAACGTTCCTGTCTGCAATTATTCTAACTTCGTCCCTATAAGGAACCAGATAAATGAAATTTACCAATATTTAACGGACGAAACTGAAGACTGGGAAATGCGAGAAAACGGGTATGTTAGTTTTTCTGTGACACTTTTGAATCCTGTTTCTAAACACTGGCACATCTTCATTACTGCAAAACTGTTACCGACAACGACGATCGCTAAAGTTTATAAAGAAAGTGCTATTTTGAATTACTGTATCCAAATGGGTCTGCCGATCGATATTGGATCTATAATTGTGAAGTCTGTTTTGGGTCTGATCGTTCATGGATCAACTTATGGTCTTAGAAATCCTTCCACAATTTTCTTACTTTGTAGTCAGTTCCAAGTATCTTATGAAAATTGGGAAAATTTACTTCTACCTTGGAATCCCTTGGACCCAACTGAGAGATTCCCAGCCAGTGAAGATGAAAATGATATGACTATTATGGTGGATCAATCATCTCATAATTCACTGCCTATTCAAACTTTAGTTTCGGACAAGACACTGGAGATCCTGCGCAAAATCAAGAAATTGGAGGAGGTACAAAATGTTATGAATGCAATTAATAATATCTCTGATTTCTTCGATCATCTAGACTAGAGGTTGAAAGAACATTTTGAGCACTCTGGACATATCGAAGACAATTTGATACAGCTGATGAGAAGGATGAAATTGATAGAAGAGGACTCTACTAAAACATTTTCATACCTGCCCTTCTTTAACCTCTTCGTTCATGTGCAATCAATGGGTGATCTCAGAGGAGGATCATACACTGAATCTGAAGAATAGTAGATTTACCTTGTTATCTATTTGTCTATGTGTGTAATTTGGTTTGAAATTTATGTTTGCTTTGCTTTAGAATTTTGCTTTTAGATCTCTGTATAGTTGAGACTGAGCATAGGATGTTTGTTTTCAGTGTTTTGAGTATTGTGGCTTGGATTGCGACGCTGAATTGATGTATTAAGGTTGAGAAAATACCAAACTTAGGTGTGTTGTGTAATATATATTGTAACCCTTGGAATTTATATATAATTGTGATGTTTTGTGTTGTGAAAAATTATTTGTGATAAGTACATTATTTAATCACTTAAATTTATGTTTATAATGATTGAACGGATGTCGTTGAGGCTTGAAATTGATCGAAATTGGAAAAAACTGGAAATTGAACCAATTCAATAGAGCTCGCCGAAGGCGCCCTTGATGCCGCCGATGACGGACTTTTTCCTGACTTAGGATATTAAATCTATAGAGCTCGTTGACGGCGCCGAAGACCCCGCCGATGGCGAGATCCTAAAAAAACACCTTTAACCGCAATTTTGACCAACCAACCGCCACTATTCATCATCCCCTTTCTCTAAAAAACGTAATTTTTGACCTAAGGCTTGAGAGATCTTAGATTTGGGGGCGATTTCAAGGCATTTAGACACCGGATTTGATCATCTCTTGGAAAGAGATTCACTCTAAACTAAAAATATTTGATTTTCACCATGAATTTCTTCCACTTTGAGAAGATCCAAAAAAATTGAGAATGTTAAGAAAATATTAGGAAGAAATTCATGGAATTTAGTTTTGAACTCTTAGAAGCCATTATTTACATATTTGAAGTATATTTTGGAATTTTTCTATAATTTTGATTAGATTGAAATGGATCCACGACAAAAGAGACCACTTGAGTTCGACGAGTTTCGCTTCGTTAATGCGAAGGCTCAATCGAGGTTTACTTCAGTGTTTGAAGGAAAGAAATGTATACAATATCGAGTTTTTGAGAGTCCGGGAGGAGAAATTGAACTAGTTATTATCGACCGGAGGTGGGAAAACTTTTGTTACACCACCAATAAGGCTACTAAAAATATTGTAAAAGAGTTTTATGCCAACGTGTTCTATTATGAGGAGTGAATCATTCAAGTGTGGGGATTTTCTGTTGATATTAGTGTCGCCTGCATTAACTCCTTTTACGAAGTCCCAGACTCTTATAGCTGTCATTATGAAATCTTCAGTATGATGGAAGGCCCACTGAATGATATTATCAACTTTCTCATTGATGTGAATGGAACATGGAAGATAAAGCAATGAGAATGACTAAATTTTTTTGCTTCTATGTTGAATGCCACATCTAAAGTGTGGCACTATTTTATTTCCTCTACTCTGTTACCGACCTATCACCATAGTGAGGTAACAAGAGATAGTGTTATTTTGAATTTCTATATTCATATTAATAGAAATATAAATGTGGGGAGAATCATTTTTAAGAATCTATAGACCAAGGTAAGGAGTGAAACAAGTGGAGGTCTAGGACATCCTGACCTCATTTATGCACTTTGCCAACTTTCTGGAGTGGGAGCTGGAGATGATGAGGAATGGGTTTATCCTATGAAACCCATTAGTAAAGTTAATTTGAAGACATATGCATCCCACGAAAAATGTAAAACTGGAGTAGAAGTCAAGAAACTTCTAGTAGTAGAGATATCCCCTCTACTAGTTATGATCTTCTACCTTCTAATTCCCCTATCTTGACTTATTTAATGAATGATTTGACCTTGCAGCGAAAGAGTATATAGCTAATAAATGAAAGGATTGGAGGTTTAGAACGTAGACAGGATTATGACAATGAGTACCTTCAGGGCATTAAGATTTTGTGATAGCTAACTATGAAGCTCAGGCCCAACGCTATAGAGGTGAGCCTGATGTTACTTTTCCTGAATGCCCCCGATATACTCAGTATCAGCCCAAACCACCTGCTGACTAAGGAGACGAAGACATAGTTTGGGATTTTGATATGTTAATGTAATTGATGTACTTTTACTTTTATGTTTGTAATTTTTGTAATAGAAACAAATGTTTGTTTGTATATTCATTTTTATTGTTATGTTGTAATTGGATAGTTTTTAATTTTTGTTATAATTGTTTGGTGTGGTAGTTGAAATTTGTTAATTGTAATGTGATGTGATTTTCATTTTTGCATTTTAATTGTAATTGTTGTATTTAGTATTGTGGATGTGTTAATGAAATATTGTGTTTGTTTAATGTTTAGTTTTGTACTTATTTCAAAATTTCATTACCCAACAAATTCTCTAATGATTTATATGTATATAAAGCTCTAAATGTTACAGACCAGGTGAAGTAGAAATTTTGAGAAGGTCTGCAAAAATTTCAGATTAATGAAAATGCCTAAAATACTGAGGTATGATTTATATTTAGATTTTTTCTTTCCACCTGTATCATTTCATATTAAAAATTTTAAATTTTGTGGAGAGAAGAAAGAGATTAAATGTTAGATGTTCTCAATTTAAATATTTTCAAAAAAATTTAATATAATTTTATGTAGTGAATTTCATTCAGGTAACTATATTTTGTAGATATTGAATATTATGGTAGATTTAAAGGAATATTTTTGTAATGAAAATTAATTTAGTAGATTAAGATATTTAGTATAAGAGAATAAGACTATAGTTAACTATTTAAACTAAAGGAAACTATATTTTGAAGTATTAAAAATCTGGAAATTCATTTGAGAAGAAAAGATTGGGGCTCAATGATGTAAAAGCTATGAAATATTTATAAGATAAAGGAATGCTTTGAATTTCAAATTTAGGGAAAGAAAGGTGATATTCAAAATCATTAAAGACTATCTAGATATAGTAATCCTCACTTGAAAAAGGAAAAAGAAAGGATTGACAACAATCCCTGAAAAGAAAAGAAAAATATATAGCATTCAAAGTAATCCAAATGAAAAAGAGAAGACAGAAATATATATATATATGAAAGTGAGGAGAAGCTTGAGGAGATGCCTAATAAAAAATTTTGCTTCACTGGACCTACCTAAAGGGAAAACTTAAATACATTCCTAAACTTATATTTATGGATTAGATCTTTTACTAGTAGTGTCATTTGAATATTCTTAGTGACTTGATATTACAACATATAGTCATTCTTGAAATGAATAGAAGACTAGAACTCTTAAACTTGATGACTAGATAATCTTGTAGCTACAGAGTTAATTTAATTACTTGAATTTTTTCTAAAAATCTCACTATGGTATTTACTTAGATCAAACTTATAGTATTTCTGAATTAAAACTTTACTACCAAAAATTATAACTTTTATATAGTACTAAAATTACTTGAGGACAAATAATAGTTAAGTTTGGGGGATTTTGAGTAAAGGAAAATATGTTGAGATTTTCATACCTATTTTACACTATTTTTTAATGATATTGCACTTTAAGGAAAGGTATTTTTGATGTTTTGTTGTAGGAATGATGAATTATGGTTATTGGAGCAAAAAGATGCAAAATGAAGTGAATTTGGTGCGAAAAGGACTAAAATGCAAAGAATTGAACTAGGGCGCCGATGGCGAGCCCAACAGCGTCGACAGCGAGAATTTCCCGAGACTCCAGATTTAATAATTTAGAAGGCCCACCGATAGCGCCCTCGAGGCCGCCGATGGCGAGATCGGCTGTTATGTTCAACAATGGATTGGATGAGGACAAATTTTGGAGGGATGCTTAGACAACTCTTGGGAAAAATCTTCTACATAAGAGGAGTTTGAGGAGTTTGAGGAGTTTGAAGGTTAGAACAACATCCAAGAGTTTTAGTAGCGTTTAGAGAGTCCAATTGTGAGGAATTCTTCGAGAGATTGTAAGAGCGGAGGGAAAGTGAGATATTTCTTCCTCCTTGCTGCTTCAAAGAGGAATTCTGTGTGGTGTAAAGAAAGGAAGAGATTCAGAGGAACTTCGAAGAGTTTTCTCTGGGAGAAATTAAAGATAAGTGTTATTTACTTGTTGTAGTTGTATGACTTTGCTTTTATATATGAATTCCAAGTTTTGTTGTGTCTTCCCCATGAGTTCTGAGTAGTTTTCTTTGTCTTTCTCCTTGTCTTGAGATTTGTGAAATTGTGATTTGAATTGGTTGAGCCATGAAAATGTTAAAGAAATCGTGATGATCTTTTCACTTCAATCTTAATTTACTTTCAATCTAGCCAATTGATTTGCTAAAATATGTTGTGTTTTACAACTAAAGTGAAGATTACATGCAATATTCAGGGAGGTCAAAGCCCTTGGAAATGGGGTGCAAATAAATAGAGAAATAAATTTATCGGGCGTAGAATTGGAGATTTTAGAGTGACGGTCTGAATCCCCAATTTGGTTCTATCGTTTGGGTACTGAAGTGTAGATGTTAGCCCTCAGGCGAGGGGAACGTGGGAGCTCTAAAGTGAGAGTCGGTATCCTCCTAGCATAGCTGCAGATTCAATAAACAAGCATAGGATTAGTCAATGTTTTTTATGCCTGGACCAAAGGGTTAAGAATAGGTATGCTTCGATTTAACACAATACAATTTGAACTGATTCACTTTATCCATTCACTATAATTTCTTGACAAGGAGAAAGATGTTTTCTTATATATTGAATATCACATTAAAAACTTTATTAGTATAATTAGTTATTTAAGAGTTATTAGAATTATATATTTATTTCAATTGTCTATTAGTGACAGAGCAATTTGAATTATTTTGTTGTGATTAAGTATTGCTTTTCTAAAATCCTAGTTCGTAGTTCTAATATTACTCCCTGTGGGATCGATATCTAGGACTCCATTAGAACCCTATATTACTTGAGTGATATATATACTTGCATTGATAAGTGTGACTTTATCATAATTGAATATTTATATATACATCTTTATCAAATCTATATCCGTTATAAAGTTTTTGGTGTCATTGCTGAGGAATTAAATCTTCTAGTAGCAGTATTAAATACTTGTATTTTTAAGCATATATAAAGTCGTTATCACTTCCCTAGCCATAAGAAAAGCAATGATAGATGTGCAGAAAGGAGAATTAACAGTGCACGTCAATGATTAAACTGTTACTTTCAATATTTCAAGATCAATGAAATACACGACAAAAGGTAAAGATGATGAATGTTATAGAATGGATGTTATAAGATATCTAAGTGAATGTCATTTCAAAACTAGTTATGAAAAAAAATCTGAAGAAAAAGATTTAGAACACGAGCAAGAAGAGGAGTTAGAACAATGTGAAGACCTTTGTAAGGAAGATTCAAACTATGTTCGAGAAATTTTTGTAATTTTGGACACGATAGACAAAGATAAATCATTCTGTCCATCTATTGAAAAACCTTCAGAACTTGCGTTGAAGTTAGTTTCTGAACATTTAAAATATGCCTTTTTAGGAGATTCCTCTACTTTGCCAGTTATAATTTCCTCAAAGATAATGATGGAAGAAGAAGAAAGATTGATGAAAATATTAAGAAAATTTTAAAAAGCCTTTAGATGGACAATTGCTGATATTAAAGGAATCAGTTCTTCAATTTCTATGCATAGAATTCATATGGAAGAGAACTGCAAACCCAGGGTTGATCGTCAAAGGAGATTGAATCATGTTATGAAAGAAGTTGTTAAGAAAAAAATTTTAAAGTGGTTAGATGTTGGAATTATCTACCCAATTTCAGATAGTGCACGGGTTAGTCAAATTCACTGCGTTCCTAAGAAAGGAGTAAATGTACCTGTGAATGATCGTAATGAGTTAATACCTACTAGACAAGTTACAGGGTGGCGAATATGCATTGATTATAGAAAATTAAATCTTGTCACTAGGGAAGATCATTTTTCCTTAACATTCTCATGGCACAACCAATTTAAATCACCATTTCACAAAATTTCAAGACAAGGGGAAAGACAGAGAAAACTACTCAGAACTCATGGAGAAGATACGACAAAACTTGGATTTCATATATAAAAGCAAATTCATACAATCTATAATAAATAAATACAACTTATCTCGAATTCCTCTCCAAGTAACTCCTCGAAGTCCCTCTGAATCTCTTCCTTTCTTTACAACACACAGAATTCTCCTTCGAAGCAGCAAGGAGGAAGAAATCTCTCACTTTCCTTCCACTCTTACAATCTCTCGAAGAATTCTTCATAATACCTAACCCTAAATTACACTCCCCTGGACACCCGTAGACCTCTCGACACTCTATGAACACTATGGACTCCCCGTTTTTTGCCTCCAAAATGTTTCTGTTAAATTTGTAGAAGAGTTTTCAAGAGTCGCCTAAGCGTCCCTTCAAAAATCATCTACATTCAATGCATCTATTGAGAGAACCGTCGTTCTCGCCGTCGACGGCCTTCTAGAATATTTAATTCTGGACTCTCGGGCCCATGATCAAATCTTCATATTTTGGTACTTTTTGCTCCAAATTCACTCATTTTTGTATCTTTTTGCTCCAATGACCATAATTCAACATACTTACAACAAAACATCATGAATACCTTTCTTTAAAGTGCAATATCATCAAAAGCAGTGTAAAATATGTATGAAAATCTTAACATATTTTTCTTTGGTCAATAAGCTAAGTATTGTGTTCTTCATTTTCTTGTAATTGATTGTAAACACTTTCTAGTAGATTTTCTTTGATTTAAACAAAGTTTTCTGTTGTGTTTTATCCATGCCTCGTAAATAGTTTTCTTTATAATTTTCTTTTAATATGAAGTAGTGGCACCTAAAGAAAAATTATTTTTATTTTCATGTGATGAGTAAAATCTCCTTTGCTTCAATTACATAACTTAAGTGCCAATATATTATGTTAAAATCTGTTGTAAGTGAAACTAAGACTCGGGAGACCAATGATTTTGCAACTTGAGTGCACTCACATTATCCAGTTGACTAGTAAAATTAATAGGCAGCAACACAACTTTTATGAAAATATAATTTAATGATAAGTTTCTATTATATGCTTCTAGGTGACAGATAGATGCATAAAACTAATAGAAAACTAAAATAAACCTATATACTCAAAAGATGGTAGATAGACATATGTTCTTTGTTAGCACATAACTTATTACTTAATTGTATCTGTTCTTTTTACTACTGATGTCTTTATCCTCATTTTATTTTTCTTTTGCAATGAAATAGATGCATGTTTAGGAATTTACATTTGCTAAGAAATTTTCTTATTTCATCAATGTGATGGTATTTTCACCGACTCTTAATTGACTTTACAAGTTGATCACTTGGGAGGTTAAAATATGTGATACCACACTTCATTTTAGGGAGAGTCATGACGATCATCTAAGGAGGAAGTGCAAATAAATTGGGAGATAAGTTTTGATGGGCGTAAAATTGGTTAAATCTAGAGTGACAGGCTAGATTCTTATTAATTTGGCTTAAAGTTTAGTACCCTGACGCTGGGATCCGACCATCATAGTGGCATAGGGCTAGATAGTTCTGATGCAGAATCGAGATGTTAAGGAACTGACCTTAAGTTAGCCAATGCTCTTTGTTAGCAACCTGAGGGGGTAAGATTAGGTATGCTCCTATTTGTCACTTACTACATTAAATTCTAAACATTTCATTCCTTTACATTATTAAGGTAATTGCACAAGAAAGATAGTCTTTAACATCTCAAAATTCTCCAAACAAATTTATCTAGATAAGCTATCTTTTGATTTAATATTTTCATTTAGGACTAGTTGTTACAAAAACCACTTTAATCAACATTTCAAACTAAGGCCTGATAGTAGTAGACTAGAATTAACATAAGAAATTTTATTACCTCGCTTCTCTATGGGATCAAAACTAGGGTTCTTAGAAAAAAGCCCTACATTACTTAAATCGATATATATATTAGCATAGTACCCCTAGTGTGTAAACTGCTTTCTAAATTTTATAGAATTCAATTTCGCACACTAGCCGATAAATATAAATTTGGTCAAGTTTTTTATCATCTTTTGGAAGCTAAAATACTGCGTAATTGCGAGTCGGGTTATCTATCTTACTCAGTTCCACAACATTGATCGTTGCAGACTCTTACATCCAATCCTCAAAATCTTCTACATCTTCACTCATTTAGTCTTTCTCATTCTTAATGATTCATTCTTTTTCTAGCTGTTTAATTCTTACCATGAGCTCTTCACGGTTTTCTTCTAATTAATGTCTTTTTATTTTATTCACGTCTATGAGAAAAATTCCTGGGCAACATCCATCGCAATAACTTTTAACTCAGTGTTCTGAATTTGCATGACCTCTAATTTGTCTTCTGAATGAACATCTTCAGACTTATCCTTCTTAAGTGACTTAGCAATGACCTTTGGTATCCATACATACTAGTTTGTTGAATGATGACACTAGGCGAGCTGAGATTCTCACGATAATATCATCATGTGCAAATATGGTGTGGCCTCCATTACACAAGCCAGTTATTTTACTAGACATTCTCTTGCTATCATCTATTCTCCTTACACGAGACAAGAACTTAGCATGAGGTTAATTGGGCGGCAAATGGGCATATAAATGTAACTATGCAGAACTCCTGGGGTTGGACCCCATGCATTCCCAAACGCAACTTGGCAGAAACACTAGGGGGAGGTGCTTCTTATTTTTTTCTTGCTCTTAGACGTATGCTTCAAAGTCTATGATCTAGTTTCTTCCTTTGCAGAATCTTCATTTTCATTTCATGGGATATTGCACTTCCCATTCTTCTTAAGATAGCCACATAACAATTCTCTTTTCTAGCTATCTTCTCAAATATAGAATGTACTCTGACAAACATCGAGTTCTTCCTTTTCCCACAAGTATCCTCATATTCAAATGGTCGTGGTGGAGTAGCAACCATCCTCCATACATTCTTTTCTTTATAAGCAGCAGACAACATGTGAAACTTCTCTCTCCCCAAATAAGAGAGGACTTAAAGAGCATGAACTTTTATTTGGAGTCTATCTTACTCAGTTCATGGACAATCTCTGTTTTCTTTTTTTCTTCACCTATTAGACAAACAGCAGGTGCAACTTCTAACTCCCAAAATAAGAGAGGCCGTAAGGAGCATGAACTTTCTTCAGAAGTCTATTTTACTCAGTTCACGGACTATCTCTTCATTCTTTATTTCTTCTCCTTTGTAATTTTTCTGTTTCTATTCCTCATCTAAGTTCGAGTTAGTGGCGCAGACCTCATGGTCAACCCAACTTCAGAAGTTGGTAGAGGAACCTCATAGTCCGTTAGATTGATCTCATCGTTGATAACAATTGATTTCATCCTCTGAATTTTAAGTTTTAGTGGTGTTTTAGAAACAAAGATTTTTTTCAACTCGAATACTTTTCCAACGTATCTTTTTGGCAGCGTTGGAATTCTCTCTCATATTTAAAACTAAATTCCAATATTTGTTTCTTATTTTTTACAACTTCAGTTTTCACAACAGGAAAAGCAAGCTTACCACAAGTCATCTCTAAATCTTGAGAACCCATGCCAAACTTAATTATCGCTTCTTGAAGCTAGGTTTGCTTACTAACCATGAAGTTCAAAACATTCTCTAAGGAGATGATCAACCTCATAGTCAGTTTAGAGCTTCATGAGATTCCAAAAGCAGAAAAACACTTTTTTAACTTCTGTGATCTTTACAGGAAATTCCAAATAAATATATTTTATGGACTTTTCAATCTTGAATTTTTTTCTAGTTAAAACAAATTCGAATATGATTGAAAAGTTTTCTTTTAAAGAAAAATTTCATGAAAGATAATGGTTTGAGTTTGTCATAGACAGAAAACTTGCAAGGGATGAAATTTGATTTGAAAAAGAGAAAATAATTTAAGAAAAAAAGGATCATGAGGGTGAGGTATAAAACCAAACCCGAAAAGGTGGATTTATAGAGTTAAATTCATACATTTTATCTGACTAATAAAATTTCATTGGGTCTTTTGTAAGTTTAGAATTCAGGAGATTCTATAACCTCCAAATTTAGAAATGTTTACACAGGCGATCCTAGAATCAAAAGTTGATATTGACTATACTTACCCAATAAAGAAATGAATAAGATGCTTCAGAGGAAAAATGATATAGACACACTACTAATGTATGAAGAAAATACTCTAATCAAAGATGGAGAGAAAAGTTAGTCCCCAAAAAACTGTTGATTTATTTTGTGTTATGCCAAAGATATTAAATATTTAATTATTTGAATAATTAAACACGACATCAAAACTAAGATACAATCTTAAAAGATAAAAATATTAGTTTATGATGAATTCATTTTTTTTTAAAATAAATTTTCAATATTTAATGAATCCACATGTTAAACCAACAAATCTTTTTTCTATCTATTCCAAAGGCTAGAAAGAATTTACATTAATCTAGGTTACTAACTTTCTATATGGGCAAATTTCAAAAATTAATTTTGTCTCAAAAAACTAAATTTTCTTAGAAAAACTCTCAATTGAGGTAGGGGTTATATCTTTATGAATTTAAAATTTTAATTTTCATGATTATTTATTTGAATTTCAAATGAGGTAGATCAAAGTTGAATAAGTTTTTCTTATAAACCCAAAGGAGAGTAAAAAGTGTTTGGATACCGATAAACTCAATAACACTATAACTATAATATTGTTTGACTTTATTGCTTTAAAATTAAAGAGACTTATGTTCAAGTTGACATTTTATTAAAAATACTTGGACTTATTTTCCATGATATTTGATTTTGCGGAATCCATAAAGTGAAGACTTAATCGTAACTAGGGGAATAACCTTATAATTCTAAGACTATAGTTGAGCTCTAAGAAGAAAAATAAAACCTCGAAACGTAGTCTAACGTGAATAATGCAACAAATAAGGACTTGTAGTACGATCCTATAAAGGACGGAGCGAGTCCAAAATAACTGAACTTATAATCTAGCCTGGATAGGGCTGTAATCTAAACCCAAATAACGTAGTAAAATCATGCATAGCTGGTCTCATTATGATAGACTAATATTTATATAAAAAGGCATGTCTTATAACTTGATTACAAAATCAAAATGTCTATTATATGAAAAATATTCAAAGGTCTTGAGACTAATGCAAATATCATTTTGTAATTTCAAATTTATAAATTTTATTCTCACCACACTCATATTTTTATTTAACTCTTAGTGTCAAATGAGAGAGCAGACTGTGTATAAGTATGCAGTTTTTGATGGTGCATGCGTAGAAAATTCATTTATAGACCCAATCAGTAATGAAAGATATACTCTATATAAGGTGGTGATCATCAAATGACAAATTACATATTTTTTGTGTAATGAGTGAGGGTCTGAAGGCAATAAATAGAATCAATATATTTACATATGCTTAAATCTTATCTTATCATGGTTATTCCTATATGAAAGCAGCTTTTAGCTATTTTTATTTTTATTTCATTTTGTTATTTAAATGCAATGATGTTTCTAAAGGGTGAATACAATGTGCTATTTAATTTTGTTGTTTTAGTTTTGACTTGTAATTATGAAAAGTTAAGTCTCAAGTGTTTAAATTTTGGTAGAAAATTTAGTCTTTTAACAGTCTGCTAAACAATTTAGGTTAAAAGAAAAACATACCTTTGACAGATCTAGAAAAATCAGATAGATTCTAAACAAGCACAAAACAGAAAAGAATACAATCACAAATAAAATATCGATTAAAAGGAAGTAATATGGTATCAATTCCTAGACTTAAGGTAGATTCGTCAGCCAACTAGACCAGTATGATATCCTTGTTTATGCTTTTAAAGATCGTCCTTTTGTTCATTTTTTTGTTGCTATCTTCTTAGATAATTCAAATGTTTGTAGTTGATCAACCAGGACAAACATTCTACTTCTATAATAAACTTAACCATAAAAGTAAATCTAAGTTTACTAAAACAACCTAGGCTTACTACAGCGCATTGTAAAACAAGGTTATTACATCCTAAGTTTGTTTTAGCCCACACAACATAAAGTTAACAAATTATAACATGTAAAGGAAATTTTCATAATACGAAAAGGAAAAGATTATTCACTTGATCTAACATTCAGTCTAACGAAGAAAACACGCTCTATTCTTTTAAGTCTAATAAACAATCATAATAGTCACAACAAGTAAAACCATCAATCTAATCTCACATCGACCTAATCTCAAAATTTGGGCTAGTCTTCTAACATAATGTCTAATGTGTAAGCTAAGGTAACTGAGGGCAGGTAAAATTAGGTGTTTTGTTGAAGTTATTATTATTATTTTTTTAATATTCAGATTTATCAAAAAGATATTCATTTACGTTTAGAATATTTTATGATTTTTTAAGGATTTTATGATTTGATTTGAAATTATTTTAATATAAATTAATTATCACACACATACTTAGATGATATATATGTATATTTAATCGACATTAAGGTTTTATAAAATAACAGTAACCACTTCGAAATGTAATTAGGGATCTTATAAAACAACAAATATGAAATTTGCAGAATTTTAAGCATTTTATGTTTCTCTTAAATTAAAATCGTATCTACTTGTATTTTTAAAGAGTTTCATATATTTTTAGTTAAAGGTTTTAAAAAATTTTTAAAATTATTTCTGTAAGTTACTGTTAACATCAAACATATTTTCTGAAAGGTCTGTAAATTGTTGAATATTTATTTATTTATTTATTATTATTTGAATTTTAAATGTATTTTTTCAATTATAAATTTATAATAAATTCAAATGATCTCCAATATACTCAAAATTTTGCTGAGATGCTTAAAATGAAATTCTATACACGCCCTCAATGCTTCAAGTCATTTTAAGTTCCATTGAATTTTCTATGAATTATTGGTATTATTTAAAACTTCTTCTTAGTTTTACTTTTGTTATAAAATTTTTTGGTTTAGGGTTTACAATCTTTCATTTGTTGAAATAATGTATTGGTAAGAATTTGATGCAATTTGGAGTTCATATGAACTATTTATGAGGATCATTGCATATTTATCGATTTATTTCAAAATGAAATTAAAATCAATATGTGCATATGTATGTATGTATGCATGTATGTATATATATATATATATTGTTGGGAGATGAATTAAATCAATTATGAAATAATTTTTCAATTTAATTGTTTAATTTCATGACTATGAATTTAAAGGGATAGTTTTGTAATGTTGAATTTATATATTTTTCCCTTACTCATAAAATTTCAATTATTGATTTTGGTCTCTTTAATTATATTTTTAAAACGAGAGGTTCATGAATTTCTCATAATGAATTAGGTTGTCTATAAAAGTTTTAAATGATGGGAAGGTATATGAGTAAGTTTTGTTACAAATTACAAATATGCCCTTCCATACAAATTTTATTTTCAAAAAAGAGTTTTTTAGCCACTTTGTTCCAATTAGTAAGATCAAATTTCATGAGCTCAAAATGTACTTTTACTGCTTTATATGAATTTGAAATATGAAGGTAGTCATGTACCATTATGCTATTAAATTAGTTATAATATATGAAATACTCATTTGATTATTTTAGTAAATCACAAATTTTTTTTTTACTTTTACCTTGTAGATTTGATCTTTGTTTTCCATTTCATTTAATCATTTAAATTATTTTATTAATTTTTTATTATATTTTCATTGAAAATTAACATTTCTTAACATATGATTGTTTTATGTCATTAAGAAAATTACACGGAGTTACTCATGTCAAGTATTGTTTATGATAAAAATTTTATTTATTATTTATTTTTCTAAGAATTTAATTTTGTGTTTTATTTAAGATATTTTAATATGTTTGTTATTTATTTTCATAGCATGTTGGCCAACTCTTATAATGAAGCAAAAATTTCCATTGCTATGTTCCTAAATCCGGCAAAAAGAGGGGTACAACGGGTTATAACCCCCTTGTAATCCCCGTATAAACCCCGTATACCCTATTATGTACGCATCTCTGCGTATCCATTGATGCACGCAAATTTTTTTCGGGTTAAAGGCCTTGCATATGTAGTGTGTGCGTTTGTCTTGACATAAAAAAATAAAATAAAGATATGTAGCACTTAAACTTCAATTTTTATGTATGTCACCTTACCCATGTGTTAAATGGTATATTTCATTTTTAAGATATAACTGTGATCTTTTTTATATGATACGGAAAATTTGAGTGGGAAAAATGTAAAAAAATAAAGTTTAGTTTTTTGATATATAAAGGCTTGTGAATGTTGAAATATAAACTTGTTTTTAGTTGTTTAAATAAAGCTTAATTTCTAGAAGCTTATTCTAGAATATGTGGTAGGTATGAAATTATTGTGTAGTAAGTGTGGTAGGTGTGGTAGGTGTGGAATTGTTTGTAACCATTGGATTGTATTTGTGGTGGCACAATCCTAACCATTAATTTAGGAGGTGTCACTAGTATAAATAGGGGTGGAGTCTTTGAGTTTGTATCAAGCCAAGTAAAGGTGTTAAATAAGAGTGAAGCTTCTTCCATAAGTTATTTTTTTTTTGGCCTTTGTCATTTCCTAAAAGCTTCTCCATTCCAACAAAGTGGTATCAGAGCGAGGTTCCATTACATAGAAATGGAAAACGGTGGCATGGTTTCGTTCCAAGTCCCGATGCTTAAGGAAAGCATCTACGACAATTGGAGTATCAAGATGAAGGCACTCCTTGGAGCGCATGACGTTTGGGAGGTTGTGGAGAAAGACTACGATGAGCCAAGTGATGAGTCCGCTCTATCCACAACAGAAAAGGATAGCTTACGAGACTTGCGAAAGAGAGACAAGAAGGCTCACTTCCTCATCTATCAAGCTTTAGATGAGGATGGTTTTGAGAAGATCTCAAGTGCTACTTCAGCCAAACTAGCATGGAAGAAGCTCGAGGTTTCGTATAAGGGAGAAGAGAAGGTTAAAAAGGTACGACTTCAAACTTTAAGAAGTCAATTTGATGTTTTGCATATGAAAGAAGGCGAGTTGGTCTCCGATTACTTTTCTAGAGTCATTACCATTTCCAATCAACTAAAAAGAAATGGTGAGAAGTTAGAAGATGTGGTTATCATGGAAAAGACTCCGATCATTAGATTCAAAATTTGATAGTATCACAACTATATCGAAGAGACAAAGGACTTACAAGCCATGACGATAGAGCAACTTCTGGGTTCATTGCAAGCCCATGAAGAAAAGAAGAAGATGAATGAAGAGATTATCGAACAACTTCTCAAGACGAATCTCCAACCAACTCAGAAAGATGAAAGTTTCAACAACATTAGAAGCCACAATAGAGGACGAGGACAAGGTCATGCTAGCAAGCAAGGATGGAGTACCAAAAATAACTATGAGAAAAGAGAAAGATCTACAAGAGGACGTGGTCAAGGGCACTCAAATTCAAGGTACGATAAATCTCAAATTAAGTGCTATAATTTTAACAAGTTCGGGCATTATGCGAAAGAATGTAGAGCGCCTAAGTACAAAGTGAATGAAAGAGTCAACTACATTGAAGAAAAAAGAGAAGAAGATGGCACTCTACTTCTAGCATATAAGGACAATGAAAGAGGTGAAGATAATAAATGGTACCTGGACACCGGTGCAAGCAACCATATGTGTGGGAGACGAAGCATGTTCGTAGAGCTTGACGAATCAGTAAGTGGCAATGTGTCTTTTGGAGACGAGTCCAAGATAGAGGTGAAAGGCAAAGGTAACATTCTTATCCGTTAGAAAAATG
>NEWO01000946.1:161808-180884 GCA_003013225.1 Phalaenopsis aphrodite
CAGCGACATCGATTATTGATCTAAGAGATCCAACTAGACCATTATAAAAATTTTAATTTATTAACTAATCTGATATATCATCTAGACCATTATAAAAATTTTAAATTATTAACTAATCTGGTATATCATGGTGTGGACATTTTCTTAAGAGTTCTTGAAATATTTCACATGCTTCATAAATAGATTCCCCTTCAAACTGATTAAAAGATGTAATATCATTTTTAAGCTGCACAGTTTTATATGGCGGAAAATAATTAGCAAGGAATATTTGTGCTAAATCACCCCAAGTTCAAATAGATCCAAGTGCTAATGAATTTAACCACATTTTAACTTTATCCCACAGTGAGAAAGGAAATAACTTAAGTATTATTGCATCATCTGATACACCATTGTATTTAACTATAGCGCACAATTCTAGAAAATTGGTAAGATGTAAATTTGGATCTTTAGTTGGTGATCCCCAAACTGATTATTTGATACCATTTGGATAATAGCAGGTTTAAGCTCAAACAAATTAGCCACCACAATAGGTTTTTGAATACTGCAATGAAGTTGGCATAATCTCTTAAAGGTCTAAACTCTTAATGAGTTTCAGCATTTTAATCATTTTGGTTTGCCATTTTTGTAATTTTTTTGGATTTTTCAAGATTTTAATTTCTTTTGATTTTTCTGATTTTTCTAACAAGTCTCTCGACTTCAAAATTGTAGAGCGCTAGTCCTTCAGAACCTAAACTACGCATACACTAACATAAAATAAAATTAAATTAAATACACACAAAATAAAATATAATAACTTAAAGATAAAATAAGACTTTTTAAAAATAGAAATTTACTTTTAACTCAATAGATTCATTACATTTTTCACTTTACTTCCCCGACAACAACACCAAAAACATGATCCCGAAACTGCTTATATGCAAAAATATAATAATAATTCTGATTATATTTTTCAATTATAATTCCTTATTTTGCAATAAAACCAAAAACTTGATTTTGAAGAAAAATAAAACTTTAACTTTTAATCTATATATGTTGGGATACTACGCAGGTATACGTATCATTATCAAGTAAGATAAGACTTTTTGATTAAGACCTGAATATCGAACCCACAAGGAAGATATGCAATATGCACTTCTTAGAAAATTTTCTATTTTTTAAAAAATAATTATTTAAACTAAAGGCATTTTTGCAGTAAATAAAGTAAATATTTATGGTAATTTTAATATTTTGACAAAAACAGAACAAACTTAAAATGATGGCTTGAGTTTTTGAAGAAGAAAAGCATTAAATATGAAAGTATCTTTCTCTTCATCATGAATTAGTAATAAGTGTAGGAATTCTGTTGTGGAAACATGTATATTGTGTTGCGCCAAATAGAAGCAATAATATTCTTTACCATTACTATAGATGCTATAAAGAACATTGACTAATTTAAAGTTTGAATAGTTCTGAAGACCGGCTAGGCATGGAAAATACTAGCTCTCACACTAGAGTTCCCTCGATTCCCCCCATCTGGGGGCTAACATCTCATATCATAACCTAAAATAATAAACTAAGCTGGGGGCTTTAACCTATCACTTTAAGCTCCTCTAACTCTAAACCCTTCAATGAATATTTCCCTATTTATTTGCATACAATCATAGGAACTACATTTTCATTCATACAAACTCATGTGATTCTTTTCAATTATTGACTGAGACAATACCAGCTCGGTTATTACATGTTCTCAAAAACAATTTTAACATCTGGATTGTCCAAATTAAGAATTAAATGAAGCACATGGATTTAAGTCATCACAACTTCTTCCAACATTAAAGATCAATACTCTCCACAGCTTCCATCCAACACTTAATTAAATATTATTTTAAGAATAAAGATAAAGAAAATTACTCAAGATCTATGGAGAAAACAAAAACACACTTTAGTTTAAAAGTAGAAATCATTGTCAAACCAGCAATAAGTCTCAATTAAAACCAAAAACATTCTAAAACAATAGATTAAAACTTATCTTAAGTCCTCCACCAAACTCTTGAAGTTCCTTTGAATCTCTTCTCTTTTGCAACACTCTCAAAATAAAACTAAAATAAAAAAAAGGAAAAAATATGTGGTGCCTAAAAATCTCTCTAACTAACTCCCCAATTTTAGAACTTTCAAAACTTTCCCAATACTTTTAGGACCTCTTTCAAAGTCTCAATCTTGCTTCTTTTATAATTATCCAAAAGGTGTCGTGGTATCTCTTCAAAATGTGTCTTGATTCAATGTATTTCCCCAAGAGATGCACCCTTTCGCAATAATTTTCTTCCATGGTGGTTGTAACCACCTATTAAGCCAATAGATGTCTCAAAAACCTCTTCAAAATTCACAAACACCGAATTTACTCATCCAATAACTGCCACTGCGTTTAGGCGTGGGGCCTCTGCACTTAGGCGCAGCCTTCTCTGTTTAACCGTTGCTTAAGCGCTGGATCTGGCGCTTAGGAGCCAAAACACTTTTGCACATTTTTCACCTATTTGCTCCAAATTTGATCTTTTTTCACTCCTTTAAGAACCTTTTACCTTTTTACTTGTACCTGAAAGAAAAACAAAAAAATACTTTCCATTAAAGTGCAATATCTCAAAAACAGATATAAAAATATTTCTAAAAACACTATATATTTTAAGCATATCAGTTGCCAAGTGTTACACTGAGAAGCGATGGAAACTAGTAAGCGTTTATGGTCAGACCCAACTAGACTGAGGTGAGTAACATTAGTCATCAAAAATTGGGTGTACTAGGGATCGTTAACCAAATTTCTGTCTAATCTTTCCCAAATGATGCCACTCTTCCAAGTGAAAGCAAGACCTTTAAAACCCAAGATCAAATAAGCCTGCATTATGAATATTATCAGTGAAAGTAGTCATCCTTGAGATGTTTGGGGATCTGCCTCCAGATTCCTTAGTTGAGGATGAAATACAGTTGAAATCTCTACCCACCAGCCAAGGGGAGTTTATATGCGTGCTGATAATATGAATGCCCTCCCATAATTCTTTTTTATCTTTCCTCTTCCATCCTGCATAAATGGAAGAAGCCTGCCCCATTTTCCATTAATCAGAAAGAAGATGTGCACAAACTGGTAATTATCCACTAAGACCTGCCAGGTGATTTCCTTTCTACAGGAAACCCAAATCTTATTGTTCTTATTAGCATAATGAGTAAAACCCATAAACTTTTTTATAATGCTTTGAGAATTTTTATGAACCATGGGTTCAAAAATAACACAGCACCAAAGCTGAAATTTTTTATTCAAATGTAAAATTCTTTTAAGAGAAAGGGGGTGAGAAATACCCCTAATAATCCAACATAAGATGTTAATCTTTTTTGGTGGAGGGGTGAAGTGAAGGTTGTGATCTAGATTTGGTTCTTCCTCCAGTAGTCTTAGTGGAAGAACCAGCTATTCCCTCAGAGCCACTTCCACATATCACAGTAGGTGTTCCTTTTCTGTAGTTTTTGGAGTTCAGTAGCCTGTTTCTTTTTCTTTTTGGCAGTGTGAATTTATCAGTCCTCCTCTAAAGTATTCTGCAGTTTTATCGGTGTTTCAGTCACAGCATCAGTTTCACCAGAGATCACAAGTTCAGTAGAAGGTGGGGATACAATGTCCACATCAACAACTTCCTTCCTCAGAGGAAGTAAATGTTTTGAATTAGAAGTATTAGATGGAGTGGAAAAAAAACATCCAAGGGGATCTCCAATTTCATTATGTGTCCTAGTGATTTCAGCAACAGTAGGATTAGACATTTTCTAAGCTGGCCTAGTGATTTCAACAACAGTGGGGACATCCTGCTGACTACTATTAGAGTTTCTCTTAGATGGGGGGGGTGGGGTCTACAAAACCTGTCCAAGGTGTGTCCAAACATCTTGCAATGTTGGCAAAAATAAGGCCTTTGTCCTAACACCACTTCCTGCAAAAAACTTGTTTCTTCAGTCCCTATCCACACCCTTTGTAATTATGGGAGGGTGATATCCCTCTCAATTTTTATTCTAGCACAGAATGATCTGGCTTTCTTGTAAGTAGGTCTGTCCACCTTAAGTGGTGTTCCAAAAGCTCTACTAATATTGAACAAAGCATTAATGTTGAAGAATTGGAGGGGGAGCCCAAGGAATTTGAACCAAAGAGGGACCACAAGAGGGTCCTTACTGGGGTCAAAGCCTGGGGTCCATTTCAAGACTTTCATTAAAGTTCCAGTAATCATAATAGGCTATTTTGCAAACAATCTGGCATAGTCTTCCTCCACAGATAGTTGAATAAGTAAATGCCTTCCATCTAATAAACCCACCTTCCATTCTCTTATGGAGTTCAATGATTCAAAGTACTTTCTTACTAATTCCATTTTAGGATGACCTAAAATGAACTTACCTAGTAAGTGGAACTGCACCTCCTCATTTAGTGTTCTTATGTCTTGCTCAGAGAAGAAAATGGTTGGTTCCCTCTCTTTCTCCCAAAGGATGAATAAATGGGCAAATTCCCTTACCAACAGTCACATCATGTAATTTTTGAGAGAACACTAATTATTTAGAGTCCTTAAGGGTCCCTGAAGCATTCTATACCACTCCTACATAAGTGGATTTATTCCACTGTGCATTTGTGCTCACAACAATATGAAATGTCAAGGAGACAAAAGAACAGCTTTGACACCTCCCAGCCTTCTTAAATGTAACAGTAACCATATTCAAACTTCTTCAGAGGCTCAGGAAAAGAAAAAGAGAAAAAAATAGCCTCAACTGAGCTCTCCTTTAAAAAACAGAACCAAGAATACCAGTAGCAACACCTTACACTGCCAAGAACTGCCAAGTGATATATATATATATATATATATATACGATTTTGAAAAGTAGCATTTTAATTTTGAAAGTACGAGACTAAAACCCTCTCATATATTTAATGGTTTAAATGATCAAGCACAATATTACAAATGGTGTACCTATCCCAAAGAATAGCCACATTGTTTGATAGTGATGCTCGATTGAATAAACTAAAGAATTTATTACATTCTTTTAGTCTATGAAACGTTTTTATGTTGTCAAAAAAGATCTCATATTTAATAGAAAAGTTTAAATGGGTTTTATATCAAGCAAGGTTCCAATGTTCTCTATAGAGACAATCCCCTATAGTTAATTACATGTAAAGCAACTGAAGCCTCTTAAAAATACTCTTAATTCACATTAGTGGGGTTGCCTTCAAGAATTTCAAAGTTTAAGGTTTTCATGATTTGACATTAGAAATTCCAAAAAAAATGGATCAAGTAGGAACAATTATTTTTAGGAATTTAAAGGAATGGAAGGTAGGAGATGTCATTGATCCGAGGAGAACCTCAATGACTTCTCAAACTATCCTATTGTTTGGCTTCAATTTTGAGAAAAAAATACTTGATGCTTCATCCGGTTAGTTTTATTTTTTTTGGGATTAAATTTACAAACATTGGTCATACAAATAGACTAGAAGATATGAGATTTATGGATTAAATTAGTTATGGATTAAATTTACAAACTATCCTATTGACAAGCTCAGAGCCTAAAACTAGTTATGGATTAAATTACACAACATGGTTGTGCAAAGGCTTAATGATAAGTTGAGGATTTATGCCGTATTAGACGTGCTACCTCTAAATCCTATGATTTATTATTTAATTTTAAGAAAGAATTTGATGTTGTAGATATGGTTTTGCTCTCTCAAAATTGTTATACTATACATTCTTGTCGTGCTACCCACAAAGTTAACTCTAAGCTCCTTGTCAAAGTGATAGCTTCAGGTAAGATCTTACAATTTTGCAGTTTAAGTGAGAAGCTTTTTTTTTTTAACTGTTATGGGGGGGGGGTTAAAATTGATTAGAGTGACATCAGTTAGGATCTCATGGTTCCATCATTCAAGTACCACTATTTTCTTTTGAATTTACTTAGTCCAAAATAATTGTTAAACTCATTTAAATTGGGGAGATTGATCCTACGATGAAATATAGTTGTGAAAAATATATAAAGTTGACTCCGCTATGCAACGGTGCCAAAATATTGATGCAATCTTTTATAAATAAGAAATTTAAGCACTTAATGTTGGGATTCTATGCAAGTGTCGACACTATTTTGGCTCAGGAGTTGCCCGTAAGAAGCTGTTAGTCACGAGAATTGAAATCCTGTCGCCCTCTTCGGAAGGATGTTTTAATTTACATTTAGATTTAAGTTTAGAAAAAAATGAAATCAAACTGACCACATATTTTTCATAGTTTAAATGAAAAAGTGTTGTACCTCAAACCCTGTATCTATCCTTAAGGATAAACACAAGACTTGAGGATGAGGCTTGATCAAATAAACTAAGAAATATATGACATTTGTTTGGTATGTGAAACCGTTTTATTTGCCAACAATTTTCCCTATTTAATTTGAGGAATTAAATAGGGTTTATATTAAGCTAGGTTCAGACAAGCTTACTATAAGGGTAATCCCCTATAGTTAACCACATCTTAGATAACCAAATTCACTTAAGAAAACTCTCAATAAAAATTAGGAAATATTATCTTCAAGGAGTTTAAAGGATAGGACTTCTCAACGATATCAAAAAAAGACGTGTGAAGAGGTCTTGGTTCAAATTTGGAGCATTTTGTTGTAAAATCCAAAGGAAAAAATCTACGTGATGTCATAGATTCGGAGGAAAACCTCGATGACTTCCAAATCTATCATGTTATTTGGCTTCAATTTTGAGGAGAAATATTTAGGTTCATCCTGCTAATTTTATTTGTTAGGGTTTACATTCATGTGAAACGATCACACAAATAGCCTGGAAGATGTGAGGATTTAGGTCGTGACGAATTACAACCTCGGACTCCTAAGATGAGTTAGGGCTTATATTGTAGTACAGAGCTACACAAAAGTCTAAAGATGAGGTGAGGATTTGTGTTGCATAAGAAAACAACCTCAAAATCTTATGACTTATTATTAAATTCTAAGGAAGGAATGGTTTAACTAGGGAAGACATGTTTTGCTGTTGAAGATGGCCATACTGCCTACCATGCTAGCTCTAAGCTCCTTGTCGCGATGTGTTTAAGTCTTCTAGGGTGTCAAGTTATGATGTCAAATTGGATGGCCCTATGACTGAAGATCTTTAAAAATTTATTGGGGCATGTTAAAGTTGATTAGAGTGACACCGGTTAGGATCCCACAGTTCCCTCATTTTGATATCACTACTTTTTATTGGATTCAATTTGTCTAAATAAATTTACTAAACTTAACATAATGAGTTCCATACTTTCATTTAGACCATGGGAAGCCTCGTCAGCAATCATAGGTTACCTCCTCCGAGGGATTCTCGATCATCTGACAGAGACATCTTAATTTAGTTGTAGTTATTGTTTTTTATGTTTATGATTAAATTTTGAGTTGTTTTATATTTTGAATGTTGTGGTGGTGACTTTTATCTTGGTTGATTTTAATTTTAGTTTTGGGTTTTGGTTTTGTGGCTATCCTAATAGTTATGGTTTTCATGCAGGGGTAACATTGTTGTTTAGCATGCAAGTTTTGAATGCATAAAAAGTACAGTATGTAAGTACAAGAAAGACGAAACTGTAAACTATAAAAAGCGTACCTGGCGAGTCTTCTCGTTCCACCTCCTGAAACTCAAAATGCATGTGAGAGCACTTTATATAAAGAAGAAAAGTAAGGTTTTAGTGATCTATCTAACCCTAGGCCATATCTTGGTGGGTCCCTATTAATTTGATTAAGGATGATTTTGTTAAGAAAAATATATTAAGTTTAGTAGAACTCTGAGGTAACCAACAGATCTGGAGAAAGAAGTAGGTCCATGCTTCCCTCTCACTGCCTGGTGAAAAGTCTCGAGCTCTTTTTAAACTTATTATGTTGCTTAATAACCCATCCTCTAAATACCTTTAATGCTAAATGAACATTGATGTTTCAATTATCCCTAAGAGTAGGGTAATTATCACTTATAATTTAATTTGAGGATTATGTGGGTGAAGACCCTTAAAGGGGCAAGTTAATGTTATGAAGACACTTTGCCAACTTTTTAATTTAGGCTTGTAGTGTTTTAAAGATGTTCAATTTTTAATTATGTTCACTTTTCTAATCCTCATTTATCCAAGTTTAATTTAGGTTAGGGCACTACTAAGCCCTTAAGATTTTGGTAGATGTCTTAGTTATTTTTAAAAAGGTTGAATTTTAAGTGATGATGCTAAATTTTTTTGAAAGTCATTTGAACATCAAATAGGGGTGTTAAATTTCAGAGTTATTAACACCCAAAATCATGCCCCTACATCTAGGATCATTTAATTGACTAGAGTTCCAAATTTTAATAATTTGAGAAAATTATAAATTTATCCTTTAATTGGCAGAAGTGAGCCAATTAATCCATTGTATTTTGATCTTCCAAATATCTTGATTAAGGTCAATGGTTGCCCAGTTTCGTTTCTTGAATTGAGCCTAAATTTTAATTAAGGCTAAATTTCCCAAATTATATTTTTGGCCCTAAGGCTCTAATACTTTGTAATTCATCAAATTTAACTCAAATGACTTTAGAATTTGAATCCCACCTCACTCATGGGTCAATTAAGACATTAGAGGAGAAAATGTGATTTTTTAAAAATTAATTTAATTTATGTAATTATTTATATGCAAGAGATAGGATTTTTCAAATAAAATTCCCTAACTTAACCAAGGTAAAGCCTAATCCCTTGAAATTTTTTTTGGAGGTAGACTTAGACCTGAGAATCATTGGGACCAAATGACATGATTTTTTGAGTTTTATTTTAGTTATTAGAATTATTTTAAATTCTAGAGCGTTTATTAAATATAAAATATTTTAAATGTGGAAAATTAATTTTAATATTTTTATTAAATATCTGTGAGATCAAGGAAATTAGAGAAACAAATTTCACATTTTTTTGAATTTTCTTTGCATTGATAGGATTATTTTAGTGAAAATCCATTTTTAGCCCTTAAAAAAATTTTAAGCTTCAATTTTCAATATCTTGACTTAGAAAATTAGGAAAAATATTTCAATTGTTCCTATGTGCATAGAAAAAAAATTAGAACATTTCTATGAATTTTATTATTTTTGTGATTTTTATCATTTTTTAATTATTTAAATATTATGGAAAGGCTTAAAAATGGAATTTTTTATTTTAATTACAAATTTATTTTTATAAAATTCCCCTGATCATAGAGAAATCCCAAAACAAATTTTTATATTTTTTTGAGTTGCATCTTAATTATTAGAAATTATTTTAATTTCAAAATGGTATTTAACTTAAAAAAATCAATTTGAGTTAACAAATGAACTCCAAATATTTTTAAATTTTTATGGGGAGTTCTCTGAACTTCAAATTATAGTTGAGATTGAAAACTAAGTCATTTAAATATTTATATTTCCAAAAATTAAATTTCTTTGCATTTTAGGGTTTGTGAAAATTAAGTGCATTCTAAATGACTTAGATCATGAAACATTTTCTAAAGGTTTCTTTAGACATAACAAACTTTCCAAAATTTTCATAGAATTTTCTAAGTAACATGCTAATTATTATAACTAATTTATGCAAAAAAAATGACAAAAACTTGAAAAATATGGATCTTTTTCTAGAGGTCTCCTCTAACTTTGGAAAAATCAGAGAATGTTCCCAAGACAGAGCCAACAACATGCCAAAATTTTCATCATGGTGAAATGTCTACATGCAAGGAGAATCAAAATTTAACCAAAAATAAAATATGCATCACAAACTTAAAATTATTTCCGTATTGTTCACCTGTGTTCATTGAGCAAGAGGGAATTTTTATTTTATTTTTGAGATTTTTCTACTCCAAGATATGTATTTTTGAGTTAGGGATCATTTTCTGTTTTGTTTATTTCCTTACTTATCTATTTAAACACGCCGCGCCACCTCATCCTAGACAGCTTGGAACGACGACACAACGCGATCCCATTCATCTCGCTTTCCACCTTGCCATGCCACACGACACGTGGTTCACGTACCGAGAGTTCATCAAGCTAGATCTCGACCGTTGATGAGATAAATGCGTAATCGAACAGCTCTCCATCATCTTCCCCAAATAGGCTAACCCGTGACTATTAACATTAAAACACTAAGATATCAAGCATTTCTCAACCAAATGACCTCGGGTTTGATCCTATGGACTCGTCTAAGTGTGACAAAAACATATATACATTAAACATGCCATTAAGTTAACTCTAATTAAATGAAGAATCAAAATAGGCTCGGTAAGAGCGGAAGTTCAATACATTTGCTCTGAGAAGGGAAGCTTCAATCAGAGGTGCTCGGCACATTTGTGGATGTCCAAGGAGGCTAAGGATTGAGTGTTTGGTCATGGTGAAAGGTCTAGACCTGAAGTCAATCAAGGCTGAATTTGGGTGTTGGTCTTCAGCTATCTTAGAGGCTTTGTGTGAGGGAGATTTGATAGGAATTTTTCTTAGCTCAGTGTGGTGATGGTCTGGGTGAGTTTAATTTGGATTTGGTGCACTGTGGAGGTGTGGTGGAGAATGTCCTATCTCTGACAATGATTTGAGCTTAAAAATTGAGCTCCGGTAAAGAGAATTAGGGTAATTGAGTGGTTGGGTTGCACTGTGGAGGTCTCAGAGAAGCTCAGAGAGTAATTTCAGAGGGTATCTTTAAGAAATTTTCTGCACAGCTCATGCCCATGAAGGTGGAGATTTTACAAAAAATGGTTAGGGTGGCTCTGTGGGTCAATGTATGGGTCAATGTATGGGTGAAAAATGTTGTCAAAGTGGAGGGTAAAGTGGCTTTAAACTTCAACTGAGATGAGGTGGCCTCTAAGTTTGAATTGGGTTTGGATTTATTGAAAGTGGCTTAGAATTTTGGCTCCTCCAGTGACAATGCCAGTCAACAAGGCTAGGGAAATTGTCCAAGAGGTCAAGTGAGCCAAGCGAATCTGTCACAATAATTTATTTGGGCTGGTGTTTAGTTTTGGCAAAAAATACCTTAAGCTTAAGAAATTTTGGAAATAAATCCCTTGATTTGGGTGGTTCCATGGTGTTTAGCCTGTTCAATAAGGTCCAAAATTTGGCTATGGTCGCTTTGTCTTGACCAATTTGGCTAGATTGGGTCAACTTTTGGTGAAGGGGTCCATGTAGGTCAATTTGGCTAAAGCTTGGGTTTGAGCTAGGATAGCCATGAACTTGAGCCCAATTGATTGATCAATATTCTGTAGATGATTGTAATGAATATTTTTGGTGAAGGATTGAATTAATTTTGAGTTCAATTAGAAGCTTAATTTGAAGGATTTTGCGATTTTGGTCAATTTGGTCATGTTGGACTAGACTTGGGCTTAGGTTGAGCTAGGCTAGGAATTTTGCTAGATTTAATGATCCAAATGATCAAGGGAGATGTTATGAATATTTTTTATGAAGGAATGGAGTGGAAACTTTGGGGCTAAGGCAATCAACAATTCGATGGAACCAAGTCATAGGGCCAAAATTGGGGCTTTTGGGACTTAGATCAAAATTAAATGAAATTGAGGCTTCAACAAGACAAATTTAAGGTGAATTTTGATTTTTAGGAGTGTTATGAAGAGTTTAGTTTTAAAATTGAGGTCACTTGAGTAGGTCATGGGGTTCAATTCGGTGGAACCAAGTCATAGGGCAAAAATTGGGGTTTTGACTTAAATCAAAATTGGGCTTAAATAATTGGAAAATTGAGCTTGTATTTGGTTTAAAATGGCAATATTTAAAGTTAATTTGAGTTTAGAATTGAAATTGGGGGATATTGGTACCAAATTGATGGGCATTTGAGGTGAATTTAAGGAAATTATGTCTTTAAAGGTAATTTGGGGGTTTTGGTCAAAATGGTGAATCTGGTCAAATTGGGTTATGTGGTAGTTGAGAAAAAATAAATTTGGAATATTTGGAAGGTTTTGGGAATTTTTGGGATTTTTTGAAAATTTTGAAATTTTAGGCTAAGAAGGGGAATTTTGGTAATTTGTATTTTTTTGTGAGTTTGGGTAATTTGGTTGTTTTCAAAAGGTTTGAAATGATTTTTGAATGAATTTGGGTATTTTGGGTAAATTTGGTAATTTTGGCCAAATTTGGGGAGTTTAGTGGCAAAAAGGCCAAGTTGGCTATTTTGGTAGAATTTGGGTGCCAACCACCATAAATGAGCTATGGACCAATGGAAACCCCATTTGGGTCCTCTATGTACTGGTCTTAGCTAAACCCTAGCCTAGGGTCAGTGGGTTTAGGGGACCATATACATGAGTCTCCCAAAGGATTACGGGATCAAAGACAAGAAATTTTGGGTTTGTATTTGTGAGTGATTGTGAGTGAGATGAGTACCTTAGCTCTAGACCAACACCCAGGGTCAACCCTAAGGTCAAGCAGTCCTATAAGAACTCTCCTTGGGCTCCCCCATAATGACTACTAAGTTCTAGAGGTAAGGACTGCTGTGTGGAACTTCAAGTTGAGTAAAAATGAGTAAAAAGGAGTTTGGAATTTCTATTGGTGACGGTTCCTTTTCTCGTTTTTAGGAATAGTCAACAAGAAAGTCCTGTGGCTGACCCTAGACCACTAAAGAGGAAAAAACTAGACATCAACAAAAAGTGAGGTCAACAAATGGACCCCCAATAGATGTGGTGTGCTGGACAAACACAACACACATATTGACGTTGGCCGATGTTATCAACAAAATCAATAAAAACTTATAAGTCAATAGACCTAGAAGGAGGTGTAGAATTATGTGTGTTATTTATTTCCTTTAGGGAATTAGCAAGTGAATATTTGATTGAAGTCAAGATGTAGGAGCTCTCGCTGGGGATTGGAGAGCTGGTTTTGAGTTATCAGATTTCAGGTGTTCATAGAGGATGGGAATCAGTATGTAAGTGCTGACCCCGAGGTGGGAATTAAAGTTTAGGTATTAATTTTATAAGAGGGTCAAAAGTTAGGGAAGGAAAGGAATCAGAAGTTAAGGAATAATTCCAAAATGAGAATTGAAAGTTAAGGATCAATCTTAAGAGAGAGTCCAAAGTTAAGGACCTACCTCGAAGGAAGTGAATCAGAAGTTAAGGACTGATTCTAAAATGAAAATTGAAAGTTAATGATCGATCTCAAAAGAGAGAGTTGAAAGTTAAGGACCAACTTTGAAAAGAGTGAATCAGAAGTTAAGGACTGCTTCTAAAATTAGAATTAAAAGTTAATGATCAATCTCAAAAGAGACTCGGAAGTTAAGGACCTGCCCTAAAGAAGTGATCAAAAGTTAAGGACCGATTCTAAAATGAGAATTGAAAGTTGACGATCAATCTCAAAGGAGAGAGTCAGAATTTAAGGACCAACCTCGAAAAGAGTGAATCAGAAGTTAATGACAAATTTTAAAATGAGAATTGAAAGTTAATGATAGATCTCAAAAGAGAGTCGAAAGTTAGGGACCGACCTTAAAAGAAGTGAATCAGTAGTTAGGGACTGATTCTAAAATAAGAATTGAAATTTAAGGATCAATCTCACGTGAGAGTCAAAAGTTAGTGACCGACCTCGAAAAGAAAGGAATCATAAGTTAAGTACTGATTCAAAAATGAGAATTGACAGTTAATGATAGATCTTGAAAGAGAGTCAGATGTTAAGAACATACCTCAAAGAAGTGAATCAGAAGTTAAGGACTAATTCTAAAATGAGAATTGAAATTTAATGATCAATTTTAAAAGGGAGAGTCANGTTAAGAACATACCTCAAAGAAGTGAATCAGAAGTTAAGGACTAATTCTAAAATGAGAATTGAAATTTAATGATCAATTTTAAAAGGGAGAGTCATAAGTTAAGGACCGACTTTGAAAAGAGTGAATCAGAAGTTAAGGACTGATTCTAAAATGAGAATTGGTAGTGCTAAATCCAAAGATACGTTTCATGTGAAAAGGTTGACATTGTTGAAGAAGATTTGTGAAATTTTTGTGTGGTTTTGTGTAGAATGTGAAATTCCATGGAGATGTTAGGAGAATTATTGCAGACAAAGATAGTCGTGTTGCGCGAGCAAAGAGTAAGAGACCTTGAAATCGAGAGAATCAACTCAAAAAATTTATTTTTTTCTTGTTTTTTTATCATGTTTAGTTTTCAAAATATGTTTTCAAAAATTTAATTTCCGTTGGTTGATTTTTCAAAAGAGAGTTGTTTTGTTGTTTCTTGTTTGTTATTTTTATTTAAATTTTGTTATCGTCAACTTTTTTTGTTTTGTTGTTCTGTTCTTTGTTCTTTAAAATCTCAATCCAATGCATGGTCCGTGGCTTTTATCCATCACACGAAAAAGAAATTGACAAAAAGACAAATTTTTGAAGGAAACTTCATTAATCTGTTTCAATAAATGTTACAGATTGAAGGTAGGCCAAAGTCTAAGAAAGTACAATATGTTAACTGTTTCAAAGTACATCCAAAAATATCCCATGCCAAGTTATCTTAAGCTATGCATGTCTAATACATATCATATCTGCTATAATGTAGTGTAATAAATTGGAAATGAACCCTCTGAATGTTTGTTCCTGGTGTGATAAACTACTGATCGAGTAGACCTTTTAAGCCACGCTCCAGGACAAGAGTTTCCTTTGCATGTACTTAGAGGTACAACCCTCTCATAGCTTGTATGGTAGCAGTTCCTCCAATTCTAGATCTAGTTGAAATCCATATGGCATATTACTGTTGTCCATTCATCAAAAGGTCACAGACACCCTACGGTGTCGCACCCTTGGAATACAGTATTTGGCGATGTCCACCCCATTTCCCTTAAGGACTAGCACGGAACCAAAGGCACCGAAATTTCTACAGCTCCTCTGAATTCATTACGACCAATGATATCAATTTGTTTTCCAAATAGGATTTTACTTTTGTTCATGAATGAAACCATGTAAAAAGGTCTCACAAAGTCATGATGATCAATGTGCGGAGGTATGCAGTCTCCTTCATCGTATATGTTCATGATGAAACTGTTAGGGATGCAATTAGCTGATAGTATACTCCATCTAACCATTCTTTTAATAATCTATTTTATCATTGGAGGTAGTGGATCCACCTGATCGTGTCTGAGAATCCCAGGAGGATTTCCTTTATCTATCATTGGTAAAGTTGTAGCAGTAGACGCATTGGATAGTAATCCTCCCTTTTCCTCGCATCCACATTCTTAGCTCAGAATAGGTTCTTTCCATAAGCAGGCCTACTCGATCTCTATCTTTCAGGTCAAAAATGCAGTTGACAATGTTTCATTCTTCACTATCGGAGAAGACCCTAGTGTATAATTCCAATCCCTCTAATATGTTGATGAACTTCCTTGCACTTCTTAGAATTCAAAATTTCTTTTGTTCACTTTGCTCATCTTATAATATTATTCCGTACTGAGAATCAGTGGCTATCAAGGATATTCCCTCATTTCAACATCGGCAGGAACCCAAGCTGGTGCTCATTCTATCGCTAGCGGAATGTGTGACTCAACATCCAAAGAGACATATGGATCCGGACTCCACGGGACATATTGATCTATTCCCATTGGAACATACGACTCCCTCATAAGGAAATGATGGTCTGAGACCCATGATCGGTAGATGCATACTCCTCTAAGGTGTTGTAGTGATGTAGGTGTAGGACATTACAATCTGAGCATTTCACGAATGCCCCGGTAGCTGATGCTCGTGCAGGTATTTTGGCGTTACAGGTCAAGTAACCCGATTAAAGAACATCTGAATTTGGTTGTATTTCCAGCTTTGTAGAAAATCCAGACTCCTTATCTGTAGTAGGCAAGCTGGAAGTGGTTTCTCTCATGCCTGGATCATAAATGTTCCCTTCAAGAATAGAGGTAAGTAAGTTCTCTGCCTCTTTCTGGCATCTTCTTTCTTCTTGTTAGGAAGCCCTCTACTTTCGGTAGCTAGCATTTCTACGCTGAGTTCTTTGTAGCGAAGCGTCCGGTAGTCTTTCATTAACAGCATCAACTAGGCCCCCAGTCAGTGTAGCTATCATGGAAGGTAGGCGGTAAGGCCCCTCCATCGGGTCTTGTTGTACCATCACATTCTTTCCATTCAGTGATGAATTGTCTTGGTGGTCAACTTTAGTAGTGAGGGCAACACTTCCTTTTCCTGTCAGTTGACGATATCCATTAGAGGCCCGTCATAATCCATGTTAACTTGACTAAATTCCATGTCAAAATCTATATTACCGCCTGCAGTGCCATTTCCTTGTTCAGTGCGACGTTCCAACCACCTTTAAAGGCAAAGGTAAGCCTCTGGCCTGACATTTCTCTGTAGATGACAGGAAAATTTTCAGTGAGCTGAAACTTAAATTGAACAAGAACAAAATAAAGTATTTATTAAAAGGAATTTTAGTTTATTTTTGTGAAGAAGTAATTTATTTGTTTATTCATTTTATTTAATTTAGTAAGATATTAAGTTTGAAAAGAGAAATTTGAAGTGTGTAGTTTTCAAAAAATTTTATTATGTTAAGGTTAATTTTATTACAAAAATTTTGGACTCGGCCACAGACATTTTGCCATATAGATAACATTAAAACAATCCAAATTTCAAAATTTCAAATTAAGCGATGGCAAGAAATGTTAGGTTGCGCAGTATGTCTTAAGGTATCGTCTGTTGATTGGTAGCATGTGTCTTTCACCCCAAAAATCTACTAACTGGTAGGCTCCTCCTGCATAGACCTTTTCGACGACAAATGGTTGCTTCTAAGTTGGATCGATCTTTCCACCTATCTTGCAGCGTGTAAGAATAAGCATTTTGAGTACGAGTACTAGGTCTTCAATTTTGAATGTCCTTGGGCGGACCAATTTGTCATGAGCTTGTACCATCTTTATCTGGTAAAGTTCCAAGTGTTTTTGTGCTTCAAGTTGTTTTCCCTCAAGACTCTTCAATTCTTCAAGTCTGTGTTTTGCACTTTTTCTGTTGTGAGTTGGTTGGCAACAGTGACTCTGAGAGACGGCGTCTGAATTTCTAACGGTAGCACGACCTCGGACCCGTACACGAGCATGTAGGGTGTACACTGAGTGGGAGTCCTAAATGTTGTCCGATAGGCCCACATGACTTCTAACAAGTTGTTGTGCCAATCCCTTTTTTTTTCCTCCAGTATTTTCTTTAAAACCTGTACCAATGTCTTGTTGAAGGCTTTAGCTATGCCATTTGCTCTGAGATAGTAAATTGTAGAGTATCTCCAATCTATCCTGTATCTTTTGATGAAATTGTTGACTCTTGTGTTTTTAAAAGCTATCCCATTGTCGGAAATTATTCTTTGTGGTAATCTGAAAAGGTAGATAATTTGGCTTTTGAAGGATTGAAGGACGTGCTGTGTCGTAACATCTTGTAACAGTACTGCCTCTATCTATTTAGAGAAATAATCTGTAGCGACAAATATAAATCTGTGACCTTTGGAATATGAAGGGTCTATCAAACCTATTATGTCCATGCCCCAACACTTGAATGGACACTAGAAGACAGATGGGTGTAGCACATTCGGAGGCTGGTGCAATACCACATCATGCACCGGGCACTAGTGACATTTTCTGGCTATATCCATGCAATCAGACATCATTGCTGGCCAATAATATTCGAGTCTTTTGATTTTTAGTTTCATCTATGGCCCTGACAGGTGAGCGCCACACAATCTGACATGTACTTCTTTAACAATATTCTGTGCTTCGACTTTGCTTAAACATCGTAGCCATAGTTGGTCGAATGATCTCCTGTAGAGGACATCAACTACTAAAGCATATGACCTAGCCCTTTTTGTAATGTGATGTGCTTCAGACTTGTCCTCTGGTAGCTTTCTAGTAAGCAAATATTCTATTAATGGCTTTCACCAATCTTCATTGATATCAGCATGCATTATCGCTTCTTCTTTTCCGATAATGTGTAGAGTTTTGAGGTCAATTTGAGATAAAACTTGTTTTCCTTGTACCGTGATTTCAATGGAATCCTTCAAGGGACACGCCAACTCCTTAGCAAACATGGGCATTATCTCCCCTAGGAATCTGGTAGAAAGTCACATTGAGGATCTGCTACAACAGCTTCAACATGTACTGATGGTATTCTGCTAGCCGTGGTTTCAAAATTTTGTATTGTTTAACGACTTGTTGGATGACGAGTAGTGAGTCGCCATAAATGAAAATTTTTGTTATATACATTGAGATTGCCAATTCCAATCCAATGATTAAAGCTTCATATTCTGCTTCATTGTTGGTGCACGACTCTGTCAGGTGGCATGAGAACCTCAACATACCCTTATCTGGCGTGATAAATATCAAACCGATACTTGCTTTGCCTGGTATGACTGTGTTTGATCCTTTATCTTTTCTGGCTGATGAGCACCATCGAATTACATTTCCCAACATTGCATACTGGAGAATTCCATTTGGAGTATTTGCTCGTCTGGTAACTTGTCGTTGAGAGGGGACCAAGCTGGTAGTGGGTGTGCAGCGAGAAAGTCCGCTAAAATCTATCCCTTGATAGCACAGAGGGGAACAAAAGTTATTTCAAATTGCAATAAGATCATCTAGCACTTTGCTAGACGTTCGGAGAGTGTTGGTCGGGTCATCAAATATTGCAACGGGTTAACTTTCGAGATTAGGGTGATCTTACGAGAAAGCATGTAATCTTTATGTTTTTGGGCTGCAAAAATTAAGGCTAGACAATGCTTCTTGATAGGTAGAAACCTTATTTCTGTAGGTATTAGATGACGACTCAAACAGTAGGTGCATTTTCCTTACCCTCATTATTGACTTGGGCTAAGAGGGCTACAAGAGAGTCGTCTAAGGCCACAGTATAAAGTATCCACAATTTCCCTGAGATAGGGGCCGCCAAAATAGGAAGGGTCATTAATTATTTCTTAACGTCCTTAAAGGTTCTCTAACATTTCTCTTCCCAAAAAAATTTGGCGTTCTTTTTAATTAATGCCAAGAAGGGCTGACACCTACCTAAGAGATTAAAAATAAAGCGTATCAGATATGCCAACTTCCCTTGGAAGGAACGTAGTTGTTTCAAGGTTTTAGGATGAGGCATTTCCAAGATAGCTTTAGTCTTATCCGGGTTAATCTCAATTGTCCAATGACA
>NEWO01000947.1:0-12614 GCA_003013225.1 Phalaenopsis aphrodite
GAAAAATGAGCAAAAATGGTGCAATTCACAAGGCGTAGAACCACAAACGGATGAAATGGGCGCTATAGTACCAGTAACTTCCCTTCTAGAAGATCCATTAAATTTGGTCAAATTTTGAAGGGGTGTTGATCCCGGTTGATTATAGTTGTTTAAAATTTATAAAGTTGACTCCGCTTTACAATGGCGCCAAAAACTTGATGTGGTATTTTAATAATAATAATGTTAAGCTCTTAAGATTGGGATTCTATGCAAGTATACATATCGTTATCAAGTAATATAAAACTTTCTATTTAAGTCCCAATTATCGATCTCACGAGGAAGGTTTAAATTTCAATTGATAAATTAACTAGGAAATTCACAGAAATCAAACGAAACTACTGTCACTAATTTTGAATGTTTAAGATACAATCAAAGCTAAATTATTAAATACTAGCAAAATTTAAAAACATGGTTTAAAATAGAAATTATTAAACTAAGTTTATGTGGTGAAGATTTCATATAAGAAAAGGCATCTTTCCCACTACAATGAGCTTTTTAGTGAAATGAGATGAGATAAATAGTTTAAATTTGTATTGTGCCAAATAGGAACAACTTTAAATGTCTACCCTTATTTAATGTTGTAGAAAATCATTGGATATCTTAGGTTTAGTCCCTAAATCTGTGTCTAGGCTAATAGGATACTGACTCCCACTCCAAAGCTCTTACTTTCCATCCCCTGAAGGCTAACTCTTGCTTTAGTTTTTAAATATTGAGATTGAATTAGGGATTTTTAGTCTGTCACCATAGAAATCTCAAATTCTACACCCAACAAAATATATTTCCCTATTTATTTGCACTTAATTTTATGAACGAAACACTCCTTCATGGACTTAAATGTGATTCTCACTCTATTATAGAACTCCTACTCCATTTCTCGAATCATATGTTTCACAACATATTTTAATTATTCAATTGGCTAGATTAAAAAGTAAATTAAGAGTGGAGTTAAAAAACCATCACATTTTATTTTAAATTTTAACATTGGAACATTCATATTATCTTTTCATTTCACCATATCTCAGAGTAGAGAGAAAGATACGGGAATCTACTCAGACTTCATGAGAAAGATTTAAAAAAACTCAAATTTCATATATAAAAGAAAGTTCATACGACAATATTAAACAAAAAACATTTATCTAAAACTCTTTCTCAAAGCAAATCCTTTGTAGCCTCTCTTAGGAAATGTAGGATGAAGAAATCTCTCACTTCTCTTCCTCTCAACCACTTCTTAGAGAAGAATACACACTTAAACTCACCACATAAACTCAAAACTATAAAGAAAATAACTAACTAATGGTGTGGAATGGCATGGAATGCAGGTGTGTGAAAAGGAAAAAATGAAATGAGCAAAAGAACTCAAAATGGTGCCAGGGGGTTTCTGATCAAATTTCGGCCCCAAATTGAGCCTTGGTCGGTGACAGCGACTTTTTATACACCAATAAATACAAGAATTTGACAGCGCTACTAGAAGATTTAAATCCCTGGCAATGACACCAAAAACTTGACCGCGACTTTATATATGCTTAAAAATATAAGATAAATATGGACGCAATAAATATTCAATAATTGTAAAGTCACACTTATCAACACAAGTATACGTATCGCTCAAGTAATATAGGGCTCTAATGGAGTCCTAGATATCGATCCTACAGGGAGTTGTTTAGAACTACGAACAAAGATTTTAGAAAAAGCAATACTTTAATCACGACAACGAAGTTCAAGTTTCTTATCTGTCACTAATAGGAAATTGAAATAAATTTGTAATTTTAATAACTATTAAATAACTAATGATACTAATGAAGGTTAAAATGTGATATTCAATATATAAGAAAGCATCCTTCTCCTTGTCAAGAAATTATAGTGAATGGATAAAGTGAAATAGTTCAAATTATATCGTGTCAAATAGGAGCATACCTATTCTCTACCCTTTGGTCTAGGCATAAAGAACATTGACTAATCTTATGCTTGTTTACTGAATCTGCGGCTAGGCTGAGAGGATATTGGCTCTCACTTTGGAGCTCCCACGTTCCCCTCACCTGAGGGCTAACATCTACACTTCAACACCCAAACGATAGGACCGAATTGGAGATTTTAGTCTGTCGCTCTAAAATCTCCAATTCTATGCCCGATAATATTATTTCCCTATTTATTTACACCCAAATTCCAAGGGTTTTAACCTCTCTGAATCATGGGTGTAATCTTCACTTTAGTTGTAAAACTCAACATATTTTAACAAATCAATTAACCAGATTGAATGTAAATTAAGATCAAAGTGAAAAGATCATCACAATTTCTTAGACATTTTCCTTGCTTCACCAATTCAAACATATTTTCCTTTGGTCAGTCGGTTCACCAATAGGTGCATCCAAAAACTCTTAAAAAAACATCCAAATTAATTGAATCTTCTAGAAACAGGGTTTGCACCAACACTAGCATCGTCGGCACTACATTTCATTCAATTAAATCTGCCTTCTCTGTCAAACGGCGCCGTCAGCGCCCAATCTGGCGTTGTTTGGCTCCAAATTTCATTCTTTTTCCTTCCTTTTTGCTCCAAGTCCTTAGAATCAATAACCAGCAATAAAACATAAAACATATCTTCCATTAAATAACAATATCACCAAAAATAAGTATAAAATATGGGTCTAAAAATGCATATATTTTTGGTGTATCAAAATCCCTCAAACTTAAAATGTTACTTGTCCTCAAGTAACTTCTTTACCACATAAAAATATGACTCATGGTAAAAATTTTAACTTCTAGATTTTCATATCTCAGTTCACTAAATACAAAAGCATAACTTAAGAAAATTTAAAAAAACTTCAGTTAATACTAAAGGTATAAGAATAACTAGTAGTCAAGTATAAAATTTTTTATTCTCTGTTCTTTTTAAGGAAAATTGTAAATTATTCATACTAAAAACACTTGGAATATCCATATGAAAAAAAACTTCATGAAACCTTACTAGTAAATATGCTAATACTGAAATACAAGTTTATAAAATGTATCCAAGCCTTCTTCTTTAAGTTGATTCAAGTGAAGCCAATTTTTAATTAGGCATCTTCTCAAGCTTCTCCTCACATATTTCTTCTTTTTTTCTTTTTCTTTTCTTTTTTGGATCATTTTCAATCCTTTTTCTTTTCTTTTCTTTTCTCTTTTCTTTTTTTTTTATGTGAGGATTACTATATCTGGATACCTTTAATGATTTGGAACTTCATTGTTCTCTTCTTAAAGTTAAAAACTTTTCACATTCCTTCACTTTATAAATTTATATTAGCTTTAAAGATCTTTCGTAAAGTTTTAATATTTTCTTCTTATAGGAATCCTTAAGATTTTTAATACTTCAAAAATACAAATTCTTTTACTTAAAATAGAAAAAACAGAGACTTATTTTATCATACCAAATATCTCAATCTCTAAAATTAACCTTTATTATTTAAAAAAAAATTATTTAAGTTCACTATATATTTAGAAATATAAATATAGTTACCTAAAGTTACCCTCTAATACCATAGGTCATGTTAAACTTTTAAAATATTTTGAAAATATAACTAATTGAGGAAAAATAAAATTAAGTGTCTTTTCTTTTTAAAAAAAGGAAATTTTCTTCCCCCAAAACTTAAATTTTTGAAACATTTTGCATGAAAAAATGAATAAAAAGGGCAAAAGAAAATATTTAATACAAAAAGAAAAGACACACCTATTGAAGGTTCTCATATGAAATTTAACTCTAAATTATTGCATGTGCTAATATGAAAAGCTACAAGGCATAATACATTAAATAACACATAATACATCTAAAATTTGCTCACAAAGAGTTTACTACAAATACATCCAACAAAGTACTAAAACTAATAACTTTTAGTAGTTTTACGAATCTAAAGTTTACAACACAACATACAACAAAATAAACTATCACAGTCCACAAACAAACAATCTCAACAATAAATTACAACTAAACATTAAAAATAAACAAAAATCTAACACACATATCACCAATCATCGTCTTCTTCTTCTTCTTCTTCTTCTTCTTCCACATCCAAATTTTCCTGCTGATATGAAATAAAAATAGGGTGAGAAGGAAACTGAACTGAGTGATCACCCTTCATATATCTGACCATTGCATCATCATAAGCAACGTCATATTCGAATTTTTTTTCTTATTAAATCATCAATGCGAGCATTTCTCCCCTCCATATTTTCCATTCTATGATCCATCTCAATATATCTCCCAATTGGATCATCATCTGCTCCATAATTTCCTGAATAGAAGAACTACTAGAAGTACTTGAAGTAGAAGGAATATCCCTAGTCCTACTTCGAGATTTCCATCCCACATGAGATTAATAAGTCTTTATATTAGCAGGCTCAATAGGTCTTAGAGGTTCAATCCTCTCCTCATATGCTTTATAATCAACTTCTGCCTGTTTAGATAGTGTGAAGATCAGTGCAGGATGAGCCAAAACATCAGTGGTCTCTCCCAAAGCAATAGATCGAGTGCTTTTATAAATAATAGAGCCTAAATTTCTCCTCATAACCTGTTGGATATAGAAGTTCAAAATGGCTCTATCATTTATTACCTCACTATGATGGCTTTTTGGTATCATTCTTCCAGAAATAAAGTAGTGTCAGGCCTTATATACTACATTTAACATAGAAAGAGGAAAGTTTACTTTAACTCTATTCTTCACCTTCAAGGTTCCTCTTCCATCAGTAAGAAAAGAAATAGTCTCATCCAAGGTGTCATTCGTAGCAGAAAATGATTTGTACTGACAACTATACACATCTTTTAACTGATAAAATTCATTAATCTTCCTTGGAGTAAACTCCATCATTTTCCCTCAAACAAACACATATTCTTCAGAAGTCTCCTTGAACTTGGCATAGAACTCCATCACCACACCAATAATTGCCTCGACAGTAAAGTAGCAAAAATTTTCCCACTATCCAGCATTGATTAATCTCTAAATTTCTCCTCCTGGATCTTTAAATCCTCAATCCTGAATCACTTTTTTAGTTGAAATTAGACTATTGAAGCAAATGTTGGCCTTGTAGTTGACAAACCTTTGATCATCAAAATCTATCTTTCTCTTTCCTTTTGCTCATTCTAGGTGCCATGATAAATCTAAGTAAATTAGATAAAATCAAAATAAATTTCCAAAATTTCCAAAAATCTCAATGTGGAACTTTTTAAACTTAAATCTACTAAGTAAGAGTTCATCACTAAAGGATTTTATCAAAATCATCCAAAAAAATCTAAAAATTTTGGATCTCGGAAATGTAAGATAAATCCGTGGTGAAAATAAAAAATTTTAAGTTCAAAGTGTAGCTCTTACCTAGATAAGATGAAATCCAAACTTCATTTGCCTTAAAAACACCTCAAATTTGAGCAATAACAAGCCCTAAGTGGAAAAACAGAGGTTGAAGGTGACTCAAAGGTTAAAAATGGTATGTTACTATGCAAATCACGAATTTTAAGGGTGTTTGGGTCGGTTCGGGTCGAGGGTGCTGTCGGCGCCCATGCCGACTCCAGTGGCCAGAAATTCATATTTTTATTATTTTTCAAATTCAATTTTCCCACAATTTACTCAAAGTTTATTTAATCTTTTTAAACACTAATTTTCATTTTAACATAATTCACAAGCAATTTCACAAACAACACCAAACTAACTTTTATATATGAAAATACACTTTCTATAAATACATTTTCTAATCACACTTCTACATCCTTAAAACAAACTAAATTATAATTCAACATCAAAATCAAGCCACAACACTAGAACGCTGACATAAAACTATACACACAAATAGAGTTCTAAATCAAATTAAAGTAAATCAAATCCACACAATTATCTTAAAAACATAAGTATTTTAAACTAATAAAAAGTTCAACTTCTTCAATTATATTGCTTCTTCTTTAGTGCTTTCTCCTCCTCTATTAGCTCCTATTGACTAGTAATGGACATATAAATTGTATAAGGGTCTGTACGGTAACTGATCAATTGAATTTTCATTGATCCATCCATTTTTCTTGAACATTTGTACCAATCCTGCTTCAAGTGTTCTAGTATGATCAGAGTTCTCCTTCATTCTCCAATCTAGGTAATTGACATGGTAGTTAAGATTTCCTATTGCATTCGTAATACTTTAAAGCTCTCTTTATATTTTCTTCATTCTCTTCTCCAAAGATATTGAACTTCCAACTACTGGTGGCATCAATTGTGTTGAAGCATGTGATGAATGATCCATGATAATATCTAAGCTTCATTTCCAGTTCCTATCAAATTGCCATCAAAAGGAATCATGAGCTCCCAAGTAATAAAACTTTTTCCTAACTCTCATATGGAACTTGAGATTGACTGCAAAGTAGGAAAATTGTAGAAGGATGCCCAAGTCCATATATTAGCCCATTCATAATAATATCCATAATGATTTTGAAAATAATCGACACAACATCAATGGGTTTTCCATTTGAATGCAATAGTTTAAAATGACACTTCTTTTGTAACTCTATTAATCTTCATTGTAGGGAGTAGTTTTGCAGATATGAAGAAATGCCTTTGTTTTGAAATTGGATTAAGCAGCGAAGTAGAAAAACTAACGTATCCGTCATCTATGATTTCCCAAATATCATTTTTATCCATTAGAAAATTATATACTTCTTGCATCATATCTGTCGTTGGGATAAAATCTGTATAATGACAGATTAGAAAATTTTCTATCATATACAAATAATTAATTCAAGTCAAAGTAAATGGCACAACCTTACCTCGAATAAAGATGACTCCTTGGGTAATTCCATGTAAGTTAGCATAAAACTCCTTGACTACGGGTACTACAACTACAGTGGTAGTGTAGCATAGAACTTCCCAACGCCTCTGTACAATGATTTTCTTGATCTGTGAACTTGGATTACTCAATCCATGATTGACAACTTTTCTCTCCTGGATAAGTCTCTTCTTCATTATGACTTTGTCGTATAATCTCTTTGCGTCAAAACTGATAAACTTTCTTCTATTGAAAACTCCATAACTTGAAGTATTTCTTGAATTGGAAGCCATGGACTTCAAATTTAGGAAGTTTCTGGGCGTCCAAAGCAGTTTTTAGGACTTTAAAAACACCTCTCAATGGTTATTTATGAGTGAAATCTTGCCAAAGCCCGCTAAAACTGTTCAGCGCGTGGAAAACTGCTCGGGACACCGTCGGTGCTGCAGTGTCATGGTCCTATAAGCGGGTGTTGTCGGTGCCCATTCTGGCACCAAAGGCCGAATTTGCGTCTTTACCTTTTTTGTTCAATTTGATTCTAAATTTTCCTCCAATACCAGTATTTGTTTTAATTTATGATATATATAATTGTGTAGGACTCAAAAATACTATTATTTAGGATATAAATACACTTATTAAATAAAACAATAATATATAGATAGATAGATTTATATATAGATAGATAGATTTATAGAAGGGTTGCCTCTCATAAAGTGTTTGCTTTAACGTTGTCAGCCCAACATATAATTTCTATAGTTGGGTTGACTTAACTTTAAAACTTCTTTAAATTGTGGTATGTGTCCTTCATAATTATGTTTTAATAGATGCCTATTAACTTTCTTTGGAACACAGTGAATTGGGCTTACCCAAGCACTGTCTGAAATAGGATAAATAATTTCAGCACCTAACCATTTTAAATTTTCTTTTTTAACAACTTCTTCCATTATTGGGTTTAATCACTTTTAAGGATCAACTTTAGGTTCATATTGATCATCTAATATAATTTTGTGCATACAAATTGAAGAACTAATTCCTTTGATATCTACTAGAGTCCATCCAAAAGCCTTTTAATATCTTTTTATACAATAACAGACAAAGTAGATGAATCTCCTAAAAAAACATATTTTAAATGAGTAGGTAATACTTTCAATTCAAGTTTAGGTGGTTTAATACTTGAAGAAATAAGATTTTTATTATCATTTTCCAACAAATCTAAAGTCTCAAATTTGTCCTGAAAATAATATAAATTTTCTTCTTTTATTTGATTCTCATTCTTAATAAATTCTTCTTAATTTTTTTTTCAAACTCTTTCTTAAATTGCTCATTACTTAGATAATCAATAACTTCCATCCTAAAACATTCATCAACTTTTTCTATTGCAGGATATTTCATAGCCTTTGCAATATTAAATTTTACTTCTTGATCATTAACTCTCATTATTAATTCTCCTTTTTGCACATCTATCATAGCTCTCCTTGTTGTAAGAAATGGTCTTCTCAAAATAATAGGATTCTCTTTATCTTCCTCTGTATCTAATACTATAAAGTCAACATGGAAAATATGTTTATTCACTTTTACTAATACATCTTCTATAAATACTTTAGGATAGGTTTTTGATCGATCAACTAACTGAAGAGTTACAGTAGTAGGGGAAATCTCTCCTAAATCTAAATGTTTAAAAATCGATAGAGGCATAAGATTGATACTCGCTCCTAAATCACATAAGGCTTTTCTATTAAACTTTTCACCAATTGCACAAGGTACAGTAAAACTACCAGGATCTTTTAATTTTTCAGAAGCTTTTCCTGAATAATAGCGCTACACTCTTCACTAATTGCAACAATCTCGTGATCTGCAAACTTCTTTTTCTTTTTTAGTATATCTTTCATAAATTTCACATAACTTGGCATTTGTTCCAAAGCCTCAATGAAAGGAATGTTTATCGTTAACTTTTTAAGAATTTCCAAAAAAATTGCAAATTATTTATCTTTCTTCTTCTGCTCTAGTCATTGAGGACACAGAGGTAATGGTTTTTCTAAAGGAACTTGTGTTTTTTCTTTTTTATTATGTTCATTTTCCATCTCTTCCTTCTCCTCTTCAACATCAGTATCTCTTGGATTCTTGTTTAAATTTATTTTCCACTTCGTAACTAAAAAGCTTTAATTTTCTATTTATTTTGATCTTTGGGATTAACTTCCACAGCACTTGGAAGATTTCTTGAATGTCTGTTACTAAGTGCAGTAGCAATATGTACTAATTGATTTTCAATTTTTATAATAGCAGGCATTTAATTTTGTATTTGATTTCTCATATTCAACATTACCTGTTCCATAGTTAACTTCTTTTCCTTAACTTACGGGTTAGTGTTAGAATTAGATCCAGAAGGATAATAAGGTTGATAATAAGGATTTCCTTAGTTATTTAAATTTTTTGGAGGGGTTCATTAAATTTTTATAATTTTTCCAACTAAAATTAGGGTGATTTTTCCATCCAGGGTTTATATAATTAGAATAGGGATTGTTATTTTGATTATTAATAGCATTTAAAGTTTCATAAGATGATTGAGTATCAATTATCTGACATGGTGAATTTTGCTTCAATACTGGTGATATTTGAGAATAGTTTACTCCTATTTGATCAATCTTTTTTTACATAGACATTGCATTAGATTCATGAATAATAGCTGCTCTCTTAGGGTTTACCTATTCAGAGGGCCATTGAAAATTATTAGTAGTCATTTCTTCTATTAAAAAGTATGCTTCATAAAATGTTTTTGACATTAATGATCCACCTGTAGCATCATTAATAATAGATCTAAGTGATCCTACTAATCCATTGTAAAAATTTTGAATTATTAACCAATCTGGTAAAGCATGGTGTGGACATTTTCTAAGGAGATCTTTAAATTTTTCTCAGGCTTCATATATTGATTCCCCTTCAAACTGACAAAAAGATGTAATATCATTTCTAAGCTTAGCGGTTTTCGATGGTGAAAAATATTTAGCCAAGAGTTTTTGTGATAGTTCTCCCCAAGCGCTAATAGATCCAGGTGCTAATGAATTTAACAAAGCTTTTGCTTTATCCCTTAATGAAAAAAAGGTCTACGCCTAACAACGTCATTAGACACTCCATCATATTTAAATATAGAACAAATTTCAAGAATACAAGCAAGATGCAAGTTAGGATCTTCTGTCCTCCAAATTGATTATTTTGTACTATTTGGATAATAGCAGGTTTAAGCTCAAATGAAATAGCAGCAACATCGGGATTTTGAATAATTAAGTGAAGTTCATCTCCTTTTAGATTAGCATAATCTCTTAAAGGTCTTTGTCGATTTTATATTTGTTTGATTATCTAAGTTATTCGCCATTACATTCAAATTTTTAATTTTTTTTGTTGTTTTTGAATTTTTCTAATAGTACATTCAATTTTTTGAATAGTAAGGTACTAAACCTTCAGATCTAATATTTCACATAAACAAATATAATAAGCAAGGAAAAATTTCTTAAATATATATTTATATAAATATTTTTTGTATTTTTAGTTTGATATATATATATATATATATATATATATTTTGGATTTCGGATGTTTATTTATCTCTAAATTTCCTAATTTACCAAATATATTTAATTTACCATTACCTTCCCCGACAACGGTGCCAAAAACTTGATCTCAGTTGAATATAGTTGTGTAAAATTTATAAAGTTGACTCCGCTTTACAACCACACTAAAAACATGATGTGATATTTTAATAATAATAATGTTAAGCTCTTAATATTGGGATTCTACGTAAGTATACGTATCGTTATCAAGTAATATAAGACATTTTGTTTAATTCCCAAATATTGATCCCACGGGGAAGGTTTAAATTTGAAATGATCAATTAACTAGAAAATTCACAGAAATCAAATGAAATTACTGTCACTAATTTTGAATGTTTAAGATACTATTAAAGATAAATTATTAAATACTAGCAGAATTTAAAAGCAGGTTTTAAAACAAAAGTTGTTAAATTATGTTTATGTGGTGAAGATTTCTTATATGAAAAAACATCTTTTCCACTACAATGAGTTTTTTGGTGAAATGAGATGAGATAAATGGTTTAAATTAGTATTGCACCAAATAGGTGCAATTTTAACACTCAACCGTGATTCAGTGTTATAGAAAATCATTGGTTAATCTTAGGTTTACATTCTAAACCTTTGGCTAGGCTAGGAGAATACTGACTCCCAATGTAGAGCTTCCACTTCCCTTCCCGTGAAGGTTAACTCTCGTTTAGTTTTTAAACACTAAGATTGAATTAGGGATTTTTACTCTATCACCTAATAAGCCTAAAATATATAATATTTTTAGACGCATTTTTATACCTATTTTTTAGATATTGCGCTTTAATGGAAGGTATTTTGTTTTTTCTTTCAGGTACAGGTAAAAAGGTGAAAATTCTTTAAAGGAGTGAAAAAGGATCAAATTTAGATCAAATAGGTGACAAATATGTAAAAGAGTTTTGGCGCCAAGTGCCTGATACGGCGCTTAGGCATCGGGTAAACAAAGAAGTCCACACACTTAAGCGTAGTGACAGTTATTGGATTAGTAAATTTGTTTTTTTGCAAATTTTGAAGAGATTTTTGAGGCACCTATTGGCTTAATAGGTGGTTACAACCACCATGGATGAAAATTATTGTAAAAGGATGCATCACATGGGGAAATACATCGAATGAAGACACATTTTGAAGAGATACCAAGGCACCTTTTGGAGAATTATATAAGAACAAAGATTGGGACTTTGAAAGAGGTCCTGAAAGTACTGAGAAAGTTTTGAAAGTTTAAAAATTAGGGATTTAGTTGGAGAGATTTTTAGGCACCACATATTTATCCTTTTTTTTATTCTAGTTTTATATTGAGAGTTTTGTAAAAGAGAAGAGATTCAAAGGAACTTCAAGAGTTTGGTGGAGGGCTTGAGATGAGTTTTTATCTTTTATTTTAGACTACTTTTGGTTTTAATTGAGACTTGTTGTTCGTTTGACAATGATTTCTACTTTAAATAAACCAAAGTGTGGTTTTGTTTTCTCCATGGATTTTTAGTATTTTTCTTTATCTTTCTTCTTAAAATGATAAGTAATTAAGTGTTGGATGAAAGTTGTTGAGAGTATTGATCTTTAATGTTGGAAGAAGTTGTGATGGTTTAAATTCATGTGCTTCATTTACCTCTTGATTTGGCCAATCCCGATGTTAAAATTTGTTGTGAGAACATGTAAGAACTGGGTTGGTATTGCCTCGGTCAACAATTGCAAAGAATCACATGACGTTGTATGAATAAGAATGTAGTTCATATGATTGAGTGCAAATAAATAAGAAAATATTCATTGAATGGTGTAGAGTTAAAGGACTTTAAAGTGACAGGCTAAAGCCCCCAACTTGGTTTATTGTTTTAGGTTCTGATACTAGATGTTAGCCCCAGGTGGAGGGAATCGAGGGAACTCTAGAGTGAGAGCTAGTATCTTCCGTTCCTAACGGGTCTTCAGAACTATTCAAACTTTAAATTAGCCAATATTCTTTATAGAATCTCTAGTAAGGGTAAAGAATATTATTGCTCTCATTTGGCACAGCACAATAAGCATAGTTCCACAACAAAATTCCAATACTTATTACTGATTCATGATAAGGAGATAAAAATTTTCATATTTAGTGCTTTTCTTCTACAAAAACTCAAGTTATCTTTTTACGTTTGTACTGTTTTTATCAAAATATTTAAATTACCAAAAATATTTAAAATTTCTTTACTGCAAAAACATTTTTAGTTTAAATAATTA
>NEWO01000947.1:50245-90024 GCA_003013225.1 Phalaenopsis aphrodite
AAAAATTCAATTATAATTTGAAAGATGCTGGTAAGAAGAGATTGTTACAATTAAATGAATTAGAAGAATTAAGAAATGAATCTTATGACAATGACAAAATTTATAAAGAGAAACTAAAGTTATGGCATAATCGGAAGATTAAACAAAAGAACTTTGAACTAGGACAAGAAGTTTTGTTTTACAACACTAGGCTGAAATTATTTCCTGGGAATTGAAGTCTCGTTGGTTAGGACCCTTTACTGTGACTCAAGTTTATGCTTACAGAGCTGTTGAAATTGAAGATGAGAAGACTGGAAATAGATTTAAAGTAAATGGACATAGATTAAAACTGTATTTTGAGGGTAAAGGACCAAATTTTAAAGAGGTTTTAATGATCAGTCAACCTGAATGACACCTGAATAGGTCGGGCTGACGACGTTAAACCATGCGCTTTATGGGAGGCAACCCATATTTATCTTTACATTTATCACAATTATAGTAGTTTTTATTTGAAATTATCGTTAGTTTGTGGTAGTATTAAGCTCTACTACTCTTATTTACCCTTAAATCATCATAAAAATTGGATCCATAGAGAAAAATTGGAATGCATTTGGACCAGAGCGAAATTACCAAAATTTTGCCTTGGGTGCCGACAGCCCCCTCGACGCCGCCGACGGTGGGTTTTTCCTGAGAATCCAGACAAAATTGATACAGAGGCTCGCCGATGGTGCCATCGACCCCGACAACGGTGAGAACGATGAAATGGCGGTTAGTTGGGTTCAAATGGCGGTTTTTGGGCGGGAATTATCTTTTTAAACTAAAAAATTTGATTCCTAGTTCATATTTTCCCTCCAAAAATGGAGTGAAACTCCACCAATTTCATTCCTATGGAGTCTAATTCCCCTGATAATCTCAGAATGCAAGTTTTCAATCGGTGAAAGATTATTAGTGCGGAAGCGCAGTGAATCTTCAATAAGTTAATGACGAAGAAAAGATTGATCAAGGAATGAGGATTTGTAAATCGTAGATTAAATAGTCCCACGATGGAAATTGAAGAAACGATAGTGTGGCGAAGATGGGAAGTGCTGTGCTACACTATCGCCGCCGTGGTGGTTCCTGTGGTAAAAGAATTTTATGCAAATTTACATGGAATCAACCAGGGAATTGTTTATGTGCAAGGTAGATGGATCACTTGCACTCCTGCATGAATAAACGAATTATACATGATCGAAAACGTTCCTGCTTGCCACTATTTCAATTTCATCCCAACGAGAAACCAGATGAATGAAATTTACCAATATTTAACGGACGAAACTGACGACTGGGAAACAAGAGAAAACATGTATGTTAGTTTTTGTGTGACACTCCTAAATTATGTTTCGAAACATTGGCACTTTTCCATTTCTGTGAAATTGATACCGACAATGAAGATCAGTAAATTTTCTAAAGAAAGTGCTATTTTGAATTACTGCATCCAAAGGGGACTGCCGATCGATATTGGATCCATAATTGTGAAGTAGGTTTTAGGCCTGATCGTTCATGGATCAAATTATGGGCTTGGACACCCCTCCACAATTTTCTCACTTTGCTTTACTTTTGTTACTTATATTATACTTCTTATGCTTTTGTTGTTTTTACACGTAGTTACAACATGTTTCATATTTAAATTTTGTACTTTCTTGCTTTTACTTGTGAAGCTTGTATTATACTTCTTATGCATACCATTTCTATTAGTACTAATTTTACTAATATATATTTTCCTGTTACAGATGACATCAGGTAGTACTAGAGGTCAACCACCCCAACGACCTCTTCCTCAGAGCACTATATGGAGTATTTACAAAAGGATGAATAAGTTAGTGGCTTGCATTAGTAGACACATCATAGTTCTATGTTGATTAGAAAAATCACCGCCACTGCAATCCCTCCTGCACAATTTTTGTCCCTCTGATCAATCCTGCTACTCCTTCACGACTGCCAAACCCTTATGATGTAGCCCCTCCCACACCCACAACAACTTCTACTCAAAAACCAACTCCCTCCTCTGATCAGCCAATCTCCTTTACTCTTGTTCCTCCAAGGGAGGAAACCTCTAGAAAGGTATATATTATGCTACATGGAGACTCACAAGTTGTTTGTAATATTAGAATAAGTTCAAAGTTCATTTTGATCTTTTTTGCAACTAATATTTCTATTTCAGGTTCATTTGTCCCAAGCTACCCATGACACGCATCATAGAGATCATTAAGAGTAGATATAATACTATGCATCTCCCTTAAAAGCAGATCCTAATTTTGACTCGATACATGTAGTTTCGAGTGTTTTAAGTAAGAGCATTTTATTTTATTTATAATCATAATTTCAAGTGACTTTGTTATATTAATAAATATTGAACAACTTTTAACTTGTGTGGATCCTTATATTGTTTGCTAGAGTATCACCAACATATTCATCATATGTTTTAGATTCAGGGTGCGCATCGGCTGAGAGAAGTTCTATAGGCTCAATAAAGTAGAGTCTGTGCCTCCCTTGATTAGTAGATAATGTGAAAAACAACCAAGTAAAAGAGGAGGACAAAGGGCGCAAGGGGGCCACACTCCATATTAAAGGCTCAGTCTCCCACATAGAGCACTTTTGAAGTTTGGTAAGATTCTCTAAATACTCAATCATTCAATGGTCGATGCAATTTTTTTGTACTTAGACCATTTTGTCTTAAACACGGGCTCGAAAGCTTGTCCACCACCCACCCCTGCATAATTGCATGTCTGTAAGAATCGGCGCCTAGGGGATGCAAGATCGGGTCTCTGACCTCTCTCGATGTGTCAATGTAAGTACAAAATGTAATTTTTTACATTCTATAGACCATTAATGTTAAAAATGACTATTAATTCATGGTTTTAATTATGTAGGTGGAGTGCGAGTATATTTGAGAGAGGGAGAGGGAGTTGGAGAGCTAGACCTTAACACTTATAAGTAGCAATGGTAACCAATCTATCATTTCACAGTCTAATTTTAAGATATGGAGGCAAGATGTAGAGAAGAAGAAAGCGAGAGTCTACGACCTGGACGTGAAAGGAATATCATTTGAGGCCAAGCACTCCCTGCTTTATGGGTGACTAGAGGTTATTGTTATTTGAGAGTTAGAAACTTGTCAGGGGTTACTGCTTTGAATAAAGAGATTCATCAGAAGTGTGATCGTATCCGTGAAAAATAGTATAGATTGATGAGACTTTAGCATGATTGACAGAGTAATGCAAATTGTCATGACAAGTGATCTATGATTTCTGTGGATGAGGAGGAATATGAACAGTAGGGTGACAATGATTGTGAGCTCTATGATGTTCTCCTGTCACAGGGGTTTCTCTATTTTTTTTTTGTTTTTGTGTATGCGAACATTTAATTTGTGTGTAAACTTTCACGAATTTAGATTTATATTTGTTAAATTAAGTTTGTTTTCATTTTTGGTATTTGTTAGTGATATAGATTCTAAGTTGTGATGGCACTTGTTTGTGATATAAATTCAATATGTGCATGTTGTGAAAATCTTATCATTCTTTTTATATTTTTTTCTAATTTGTTACAGGTTTGCATCGGACTTCCGTCAGAAATTTTGATGCTAATAACAATGATTTTTTTCAATGGTGTTCAATATAGTTTGATGGTAAATAACCTCTCTGCATACCAAGTAGACACAAATATCGATGCTTGTTTGTGTCCTCCACCTATCGACACAACTTATGTTGTTAAGTGTTATGTCAGGGAAGACCGCATCGAAGCTAATTAATGATGATGTTGGGGAAAACTAAGGTCAACTTAAACTTGTTTGCATCATGTGTGATACTAATTGAATTATCCACTTTAATTTTTGTGTTGACCTTAAATTCCGAAGCAAAGCCAAATAAAAAAAATAAAAATAAAATAAATTCGGATTATTCGTAGTTAGCTTTGGATTCATCTGATGCTAGTTTGCATAAATACTGTAGTGGATTGAATCATAATGGAGACTTGGTGATAAATAACCTATTTGAGGAGAAAGATTTTGTAAAAAAGGCAAGAAAAAAAATTGTTGTCATAGTATTTAATGGAAACATTTGAGACGGGATTAGGTAGTGTTGGAAATGGGATATTAGTAACAAAGGTGATCCCATCACTTGAATTTTTTTAATTCTTTTATACAAGGAATATCACGTTTAAAGAGCTAGAAGCTTCTATAAGACTTGGGGCTCCTTTCCATCACTTTTGCTTTCATGAATTAATTCAAATTTAGACCAATCACTATAGCTTTGAAAAAATAACTAGCCAACATCAAATTGAACTGGGCAATATATAGCTTAGCAAGTGAAAGATACAGACATTACTTCTCAGATATTTTGGAAACAGAGAAACTATATTAAAAACAAATTTTTCATAAAAAGGTTAATCTTGACGTTTAAAAATAAAATTCAAATAGTTGTAATAAGCCATTCACTAATCAAATAAAAATACAGAATATGCATGGAAAATCCCTTGATTTTAAAAAATCAATGCAAAAATAAGGTAATATAGTCTTCGTCTTTATCAAACTTCAACCAAACAATATTTTGTAATGATTACTTAATATAAATATTTACATAAGCCTAACGGGTCTTAAACAATTTTCTAATGGAGTGTAATATAGGTCTTTTTTCTAGAAAATTTATAATCCATAAGGGCAATTAAAATGTTTGGTTCAGTTTAAGAAAATAATGTAGCACGTCGACCCTCTTTATGAAGATAATGGAAATGCTTGAATATCATTTTTGAAGAAGGCTCAAAATGGATGTTGAAAGAGAAAGTTATACAAATAAAAAACATACACCCATGACAATAATATACAAATTTATTAATAAGAATGATTTTAAACATGAGGACCCATGAGTTACCTTGAATAGGAAGCTTATGAAATAATCAAAAGGCAAGAGGATGTGACACATGATCATCAAACCTAATGCAAGTTGGTTGACGAGAGAAGCAAATAACGCCAAGAGCATCAAAGTAGATATGTAAACCGCCATAAGAACAAGAAGAAGGCCCTCGACGAGATAAAAAAAAACCCTTCCTAGAAGGCATCACAAGTTGTATGAAGAGTGGTGTTGGCAATGAGAGGAGTTGGAGTATGGAGGCAACTTTGACAGTGAACACAACATATTTGAAAGTCATCGTGTTAAAATTCTACATGAAATGGTAGAAATCTGAAAAGAAATAAAGTTGAATAGGTTGAGAGGGAATAGTCTAGGAGACACGATTCTAAATCATATTAGATCATTTGATAGAGTTGTGTGTTGTCCCGGTGATTCATGTCCTCGTTCTAATTATAAGATGGTGAATTTAATTCTTATGTCAAACATAATTACTTTAAGAAAATATGTCAAAAAATATATTCTGACATCTCTAGTATTGAGAATTTATCACTCCATTTACACATATTTAACCTTGTAATATTAAATATATGAGATAAAATTTTCTTTTTAAAATAAATACTCACTCAATCAATCACAAATTAATTGTTATTGAAATAATAATTTGAAGTTTAATGAATGAATAAGGCAATATATACTTTAAACATAAACTACAAACTCTTTTTATTATAGATAAAATATTATAAAGTTATATTAGGAAAATCTAAATATAAACAAGTTATGATAATTTTTTCATTATTCATTTGATCGTCCAAAGTTTTCATGTCATGAAATAATTAAAAATAAAACATTTGTATAAATATTAAAAATAAATTTAAAAAACGAATCTAACATTTTGTGTAGACCAATAATCCATTTTTGAATGCACTTGGGCTTTATTTATCAATTTCGTTAAGATTATGAGCTTCCAAATATAATTAATATGTTAATTAGCTCGAACGCAAATATTGGATAAAACTGAAAATTTACGATAGACCAAAATCACCTAATCACATCAATATTCACTAATCTGAGGTATGCTTTTCTAAATAGCTTTAAAATATATTTTTATTAAAAGAAAATAAATGAATTAACTATTTTTAACATAATTACTTTAAAAAATTTATAAATATACTAATTAACTCAAATTTTAATAAAGTGATAATTGCATGCACCACTATGAAAAAATTATATTTATTCATGTATGTTGTTATGTCATAGATTTTAATATTTAAGTGTAAATTTTAAAAATAGATGAAAAAAGACAATAAATTTGTATAAAAAATAAATTTTGGCCAGCTACGTATTAAAAAAATAATAATAAAAATTAATTAAAATAAAAGGCATAATAAAGACAATTTTAATCTTATTTTATTTATCACAAAAATATAATCTACTTCTTCCCTGTGTTTGGAACATAGAACCTTTCAGATCAGCGTCTCATCCGCTGTTTACCTGTTAATTACTTTTCGTGCAGTGGCAGTTCAGTAAACGAGGAGGCTGGATATGGTGCATTAATTATTCAAATCCATTACTTCCCTTTGGTTGTGGTTACATCGGGAAGGAAAGATTTCCCCTGCTCCAGTCAGTTCCCCTTCTCCCCGCGTCCAATTCTCTCTCCTCCCCCGATTTCTCTTTCTAACCCCTATATTATTAATACAAACACGCCTTTTAACTCCCGGGGAAAAGCGAGGAGAGAGATGCAGGGATCTCGAGAGTAACAGCATGGTTTAATAATATCAACAGAGAGGGAATGGAATGCAACTCGGGATTTCCTGTAAACAGCTGAAACAGTGGCTCCCTTTTCAGCCGCTTCAGCCAGCTTAAAACCCGGGAGAGAGCCAAAAAGGTGTAGCTATTTCTCTCTCTTTATGCCATATTAAAAATCATTTGCCACAATAGTGTTTATTCACCATATATAATTCTAAAAGTTTTCTGGTTAATTAATCACCAATCAAGGTGTCACATGCATGCTAAATTCAGGTTTTTTTTTTTTTTTTTGCTTATTTNTTTTTTTTTTTTTTTTTTGCTTATTTATTGACTGCTCATTTATAAGAAAAAAAAAGGCAAAATAGTTTTCCTCTTGTAAACCTTGATTTTTAATCTAAATGCCATAATGCCTTCTGAAAATAATTACATATCACTAAATTAAAGTGCCGGACATTGTAGCCATTATTTAAGTGCAAAACATTAGCATTCAATTTTTTGTACAAATTTTCCATTTTGAAAGAGTTTTGCTTCAATTATACCCAAAAAAGTATTACACAAATAATTAGATAAAATAAATTGTAAAATAGTTGGATTATAAATAAATTATAATTACGGAAATTCTTATTTTAATTAAATGTCCCATCACAAGAATTTTAATCTGAAAAACTCCAAACTGGGCAAGGGTACGTGGGCTTTATCATAAAAGCCTTGGCTCGTAGCGAAAATATGGGTTCCAATAGATTAATCACTAATTTTAAATAACTATATTAAATTCCCTCTAAATTTTTAAAATGTATAACAAATTTTAAAAAAATACATGAAACTGCAGACTTCTGTAGTCTGTACTCATACTAGACTACATACCATATGTGAAAAACATCTAGTAGACCGACAGAAATCACAGGGATGGATTATACAAAGCTACTAAAACCTAAAAAGCAATTGCTCTCCTCTCAGGCTCTCCTACTCCTCTCTCTCTCTCTCTCTCTCTCTCCTTCCTATTCCTCTTCTCCACTTTCACCCCAGAACCAAAATGGAAAACTGGAGCGGAGGAAATAACCCTCTTATGATCATGCCTCTCCTCTCTTCCACAGCCGCCGGCTCCACCAACCCCCTCATCCTTCACCATCAGCCAACACCTCCGCCGCCATCCGACGGCTACGACTCCACTCTCATCAAAGCCAAAATCATCTCTCACCCTCAATACCCCCGCCTCCTCTCCGCCTACGTTAACTTACACAAAGTAAAACAAACTCTTCAATTCTTAATTCTTCTTCAATCAAAACCCTAATAAAAGAAAAAATATATATATATCTTTTGTAGGTTGGCGCTCCGCCGGAGGTTGTTGCCAGGCTAGAAGAAGCCTGCGCTTCTTCCTATATATCTAACAGTGGTGGCGGCGGAGGAGGAGAGGATCCAGCTTTAGATCAGTTTATGGAAGCTTATTGTGAAATGTTAACCAAGTATGAGCAGGAGCTTTCAAAACCTTTTAAAGAAGCTCTGCTGTTTTTATCTCGCATCGATTCGCAGTTTAAGTCGCTCTCGCTTTCTTTGCCACCTGCACCTTCCCAAGGTCTTTTTCTCTCTCTCTCTATTATTTCTCTTTCCATGCTTTTTATTTTGTCAAATAATTAGTCCAAGTACATGTGCATGCAGCAGGTTCGTGTTTCTGGATTTTGTTGTATTGTTTATTAAGAGGAGGCTAAAAAGGTTTGTTTAGTGATTATTATATAATTAAGAGGGTTTGGATGATGGATCTATGCGATTTATAGTTTTGTTTGGTTTTGGTAAGACGTGGGATTTGGCGAGTTATTATTATTATTATTATTATTCTTTTTTATTTCTGGTTATGGAAACGTTCCTCTTGTTTATATTTGATGAGGTTAAAGTATGGATTTTTAGCAAGTATGTGGTCTTTTTGAACCTTTGATGGTTTTATTTCCTTGCGAGAAATGAGGAGGGAGCGGTTAAGGATGAGAGTCCTTTTTGAATTTTTAAGAAGCTTGTTTTATTTATTTATTTATTTTCATTTATTTACGTGTTGCTAACGAAAGTTGAGATTGAGAGTCTTTTTGAATTTTGGTTAATTTTTAAGGCTTCTATATCATTATTTAGTTAATATGTTTATTGGCCAATTTTTAGTTTATATTTTTTCGGGATGTTTTTATAGTGCTTAAGTTTTACTTTGCTTCTTTTCTATGTTCTTCAGGTTGCTGTTCTCTTCATTAATATGACTTTTGAAGAATGATTAACTCGTCCTTTTTAGTTTGTTGAATTTCACAATATATATATATGTATTTTTAAAAAGTGATAGGAATTATTTTTGTTGGTAGTTTTTGAGTTATATTCTTTTCCACCTTTTGTTTTGGAGTATTGGCTTCATCCATTGATACGTCTTTGCTCCATAGCCTCCAAATATAACATTATGAAAGCTGCAATATATTTGTAGATGCCCGGAGCAATTATTGTTGATATGTATTTCTATTTTTTATTTAGCTTTTTATGCAATCTTACAATTTCTTTTTATTATAATGCATTATAGGAAATTTCCTTTTTTCCGTAATATCCTGTCAACTGTATGATTGACATATTTTTGTTGGCATTACTAAATCTATTTACAAATTTACCGAGCATGGTTGTTTGAGTAGCGTTGTTTTTTGTAATTGAGTTGATGTTATTCACTGCTTCTCATCTTGTTATGCTGAAAGGATTCAACTTTTGATAGCTGATAGAAAATGTCTGAAACTATAAAGAGTTTTTATGGTTTTAAGCATTTCACTAATTCAAAACATTTATCTTTCAGCTTTCCTTTTGGTTTTTTTTTTTTTTTTTACTTGCGTAACTAATTCAAAATAGTAAATCTACACGGAGAAATATTTTTTTTTATTTTTAATATAGTCTGAGCTTGTATAACGAAGCCAAAAAAAAAATAAAATCAATTTCCAGCACATCATATTTTCTTTCTTTATCATGCTTTTATTTTTAGTACGGTTGATTATTATTAAAAAAAAGACAAAAGGAAAAGCAGCCCGGAAAGCCAACATAGAAGGGACAAAGTGAAATGAGAAAGAAGCTAAAGAAAGCCATTAAATAGAACTACATTTATTCAATCGTCCAGCTAGAAGCATCATATATATCATTGATCATTGAATTTAGTTGGCTATCATGTAGTGTAAGAAGTACATAATTCCATTTTCCTTTGTTACAACATTTATGGGGTGATTGAATTAAGAAAGTTATGTTTTAATAGGAGTGTCATCCTCAGATTTGTTTAATGTACATTCATAATTTATCAGTTTCTTACTATAAATTGATAAAACAATATTAAGTAATGTGCCGAGGTCAAAGGTGACCTACAATGCATCAATAGGCCTTGGAGTCATGTACACTTCGCATATGTTGTGTATTAAATATGTATGGGATAAAAAATTCTCTTATATTTAATCAGCATTATTAATAATAGAAGAGAAATGACTATTAACAAAGAAAATCAGAGAAGGTGACGTTGAGTGAAGGTTATGGTTATCTTAAGTGGGGTTTGTGAGCCAATGCGTGCAAACATGTGAATGCCGAGTAAGTGAAGCTAGGCTTTGAATTAGTATATAATTTTAGTTATTTGCAAACATGTGGAACTCATTCTGAAATGTGTGTATGCATTCTTTGTTTCCCTTTTTTTTAGCTGGACGTGTGGATGACAATTTGATGGTAGTTGCTGTCATGGAGCATGCATATCATGCATTGAATGTGCGATGTTATAATGAAATATCATTACATCATAAGAGATTACTAGTGAGCTTTTGCAACAAAATTGGATTAGGATTTGAAGACTTCACCTGGATGTTTTGAATCTCTGACTTTAATGTTTGAGGGTGGTTTTTTATGACAGTTTATGACTAATACAATGGATAATTAGGTTTCATGTCTTTTATTTGCATCATTGCACATATTGGAATCTATAATTATGAGTTTCAAATGTTTTGTTTATTTTACTTACAATATTTCACCACCTAGTATCTCCTTTTCTTAATTCTCCATTTTCATATTTTATGAGATGTAGCTATCTGACAAGTTCATGAAATTTTTCCAACATATTTATACTAATTTTAAGTATTTTTTTATATTATATTATTTAGATAATAGATTGATAATTTTTTAATGGAGTTTTTTTTTTATCTTAACAATAGTTCATCTTCAATTACCATGGCTCGTTTAAATGATGAATACATAACAATCAATTATATATTGAATCAAATCCTTTTGTTTTATTATGGTGGAATTTGCATTCATACCATTTAATTCTTTTGTATTTACATATCTGACATCTAAATTTTGATGGTTGGATTTTGATATTTACTTCCCTAACACTACGATATTCAAATCTCATAAATAGCATCTCCAATAATGTTTTCAAGCAAAAATTATATTGTGTATATTTTGACACTAAAATGGTATTTAAGTAATTATGATGGTTATTAGGTATGGAAATACATAAGAAATTGTGTTATCATGTAAATCTCCTTTTCATGTATTCAAAATTTATTAATTTCGTAATGATATAATGAAATATAATTAAATCAATCTCTTTCAATCAATATTTTATTTTAGTTTTTGTGAAATCAATCTCCTTGATTTGAAAGCGATTAATTTACTCTCTTCAATTATTGAGGGACCAAATGAATATATACTTTCATTATTGTCTGTATTTATTATTGTAAAAACATAATTAATTAATCCAACTTAAGAGAAAGGAAGAAATGATACCACAAATCGAGTGTTTTTTGTCTCCTCTTTAATAAAGGAGGATGAAGCCATGTATTTACAATTTTTGATATCATAATTTGTTGCAAAATTTGATTAAATTTTAAAAAAAATGGTTGAAAAGGAATGAAAATTAGTTTAAATATCAAAGTTGGTTTGATAAACTGAAAGTATGAAATTTAGAAAGTGTGAAAAGCTTTAGAACATGATGTAAGTTTTAAATTTAGAGAGTTCGTTTAAAAAATACGACGAGAATGGAAAGAAAATTTCAAATTCAAAAACATGAAATTTGTTAAAAAGAGCGAAAAAACATTCTATTTTCAGAGCTGCAACAATTAATGAATTTCTTAATTTTTAAATAGGAAGTGAAAATAAAAAAAAATGAATGATCGGACGCATCTTTTTAATTTAAGTGATCAGTTTTTTTTGTGGTTAGAAGTGGACGGTTTTAATAATTTTATAGATAGCTGAACTTTATCTATGATGTTATTAAGTTTAATGATGTCATGTTGTTTGGATGTTTATGGCATTTAAAATCATTAAAATAAATATTATGAAAAGTTGAAACTTCAAAAATTTAAGCGAATCGGAAGTTTTTTTTAAATAATGGTTGAGAACTATGTGTGTTGAATGTCAAGCTTTTTTATGGTATTATGGATAAATGAACATTTTCTAAGAATTTTCCAATCTTATTGAGGTCATATTGGTAGTTCATCATTGCATTACATTTTCACTTACATATGATGAACAAAATCATTAATTTTGTTTTTTGTTAGGCAGGCTATGATATTGTACCTAATGATTTTTATCAACATTATCATTATATTGTTTATTGCATATATTTGATGCTGAATCTTTTTAATAATTTTTTCATAAATTTTCTAGAAATGAATTTCTTTCTAATCATTTATTTTTAATCTTTTAGTCATAATATTGCATTTTTCATTAATCAAACATGGTCTTTTTAGATTGTTGCCTATTATCTTTTGTATCAATGATTTTTGTTCCTACTTATATCTCTCTTTGTAACTAGTCTTGTGCCTAACTTTAATATATTATGATATATGCGGATGAATCGATATCCTTAAAAAGAGGTTGTTTCATATTTTGTTTTATATGTTGTATTAACATAATTTCATTTTTTAATACAAATTTTGAATGTAAATTTATTTAAAAGTTTACCATGTTTATTGTTGTTTCCTTTTCGAAGAAGTCCCCAAATCATTTGGGAATCCATCAAATAGTTATAACTGGCTTTGTAATTGCTTACAAAATTTTTTGCATCATAATCATCTTTTCTCCTAATATATAGTTTTCATTGCACTTTAGTATTTGTTTCTTGTTCCTTGCATGTGCCACAATCATATTTTAGTTGCACCTATTTATGGAAATCTCGTTTGTCATAAATTTTTTTTTTTTCGTGAGGCATGTATTGCAACCTTTTGTTTTTCTAAGACATGAATTAAACATATTTGTGTAGTCATTTTTTTTCTTCTTACACCCTTGATATGGTTTTGCTTTTATCGAATTACAATTGTTCTCTATTCATCTTTAAGACTTGCATTGTAGATTTACTTGCATTGTGACTTTTCTTGCATCACGTTTACTTTTCTTGACACGCATGCATGACCTCTTTTGCTTAAATTCATAAACTTCATTGAATCGAGACATTTATCACAATTTTGTTGGTGCCACAATAATCCCTTTCTTTGCATTTATCATAGCACTTATGGTGTATGGTCTCGATTACATCCTTTATTGGTGAGACTTGTGTCTGTTTCTAAAAGATCCAAGGCATTATTACTTTATCCCTTTGCCTTTTCATAGGAAAACAAATCTCATGATCAACTTGCTTGGGGATGTAGCTAAGAGCTTTTGCCATTATCTTTTACAATTGCATAAGGGGCATCAACCCATTTTTTTTGTACATAACATTTATGTGATTGTTATGTTCTTTAGAAAGGAAAATTAGTTTTTTGTTTAGACCTTGCAGTAATCTAAAAAGGAGTTCATGTGGATTTTCAGGTGTATAATGATTTGTTATATTTACCCCGTATTTGATTGACTAATGAATATTCCTCATATTTTATAATTAAAATATTCCTTCAAATACCTTCTTTTAATCATCAGTTTTTCCATCTCCTAAAATTTTGAACTTTTTTATCTTTACTCAATTTCTTTGCTTTTGATGGAGAAGTTCGTCATGTTACATGTATCCTCATGGAGCACCCACCCACCAGACAACTTCTACAGAGTCAAAGCGGGAGACATTTGAATTCAAATTGCATTTCATTATCATTGTATTTTCTCATAAATCTTTTTGCAATTATTAAGCTTACTAAGAGAAGGAACCTCTTAGAAAAAGATTTATCTAACTAATTTTTTTTGTAAAAAGTCCTCTTATGTTTATATTTTACCGATGGCCCTTGCATGCCTTGTAGAGTAAAAAGAATTATGAGTTTACAAAAAACAAGTTGCACAAGGTTTATAAGAATGATTGACCCAAATTTTGAATCAAACTGTGGTTTTTAAAAAGAAAGATGCTTTCGTTTTTTTTAAACTTCAATATCAAGATGCTAGACCATTTGTCTAATGTTCGTCATCTCAAACTCTTGTCATCAATTTCTTGAAATTTTTAATCGTGTTTGGATTATACTTGCAATGAAGGTGAATTTGCTCATGAGGGCATTTGATGAAGTTGTTCTTGAGGAAATACTTGTCAATTTTATTGTTCCATGTTATATGTGCTTGTTTAAACTTTTTAATGAAGTTTCTGAAAATACGATCGACCTTAGTGATTTTAATATCGTGAATAATAATAAAATGTTTCATTTTTACGGTCGCATTACCAAAAAAGAAGTTGAGGAGGCTTTAAAGAAAACCAAGGGTGGAAAGTCTGTAGGACTTGATGATATCCCAATTAAAGTGTGGAAATAATTGGGAGATTTGGGAGTTTCTTGGCTTACTAAACTTATTAATGTTATTTTAAAAACTAAAAATGTGCCTGAGGAGTGAAGGGAGAGTATTTTGGTCCCCATTTTTAAGAATAAAGTGGATGCACAAGAGTTTGGAAATTATAGAGGAATTAAGTTGATGTGTCATACTTTAAATTGATGGGAGAGGGTAATTGAATATAGGTTAAGACGCATCACAAAAATTTCTCATAATCAAGTTGGATTTATGTCGGGCAGGTATAATATTGAAGCTATACATTTATTGAGAGGTTTGATAGAGAAGTTCAGAGATAATAAGGAGAATCTACATTTGATTTTTATTGATTTAGAAAAAGCTTACGATATGGTTTCAAGAGATATCCTTTGGAGAGTTCTCGAGAAGAAATGTGTTGATATGAATTATATTCAAGTCATTAAAGATATGTATACTAGAGTTGTTACTTGTGTTCAAACTAAATGAAGATTGACAAAATATTTTCCTATTTCTGTTGGATTACATCAGGGATCGGCTTTAAGCCCATATCTTTTTGCTTTAGTTATGGATTGTCTTACTGGACATCTATAGGGGGGTGTACCTTGGTGTATGCTTTTTGCTAATGATATTCTTCTCGTGGATAAAACGAGTGAAAAAGCCCAGGAAAAACTTGAATTATGGAGGTCTACGTTGGAGTCTAAAGGCCTTCGTTTAAGTAGAAGTAAAACTGAATACATGGAATGTAATATTTGTAGTAATAGCTCTAGTAACAGAAGTGTGACTTTGGGTGATCAAATTATTACAAGGTGTGAACCATTTAGATATCTTGAGTCCGTTGTCCAAAGCGATGGTGATATAGATAGGAATGTTAATAGTAGAATTAAAGTTGGTTGAAGTGGAGGAATGCTTCGGGCCTTTTGTGTGATAGAAAAGTACCGCTAAGACTGAAAGGAAAATTTTATAAGACGGTGGTGAGACCTGCAATGCTCTATGGCGCTGAATGTTGGCCTTTAAAAGAGAAGCATAATAATAAGTTAAGTGTTGCCGAGATGAGAATGATTAGGTGGATGAGTGACTTTACCCTTAGAGACAAAATGCGGAATGAATATATTCGTGATAGGGTTGGTGTAGCTCTTGTGACAGACAAAATTAGAGAAACTCGTCTTAAATGGTTTGGTCACATTGAAAGGCAAGGAGAGTAGATGTTTTAGATTCGATTTGTGTTAAGAAAGGCAGAGGTAGACCTAGGAAAACTTGGGCTTATTGTATTAAAAATGATCTTAATATACTAGAACTAAATGAAAATGACACTAAATATGACATAATGGAGATAAAGAATTCATGTAGCCCTTTGTTGTTGTTGTTGTTGTTATAGATGCTTGTTTGAACCCAAATAGAGCCTTCTTCATTTTCAAAGTTGTCTCCTTGCCTTTTGACTTTGTAGCCTAGTGGTTGTTGAATGTAGAATTCTTCTTTTAGGACTCCATTCAGAAAGGAAAACCTTACATGCATTTTATATATCCCAATCTTTAGCTGTAAAAAAAAATGATTAGTCTAATAGTTTCAAGCCGAGTAATAGGAGCAAATATCTCTTCATTGTTGATGTCAGCTATTATGTTGTAACTTATTGTCATCAATCTTTATTTATAGTTATCAACTTCTTTTTGACGATCTTCTTAACTTTGTACACCCACTTTATGTCAAATTTCTTGTGTGCTTCTTAAATTGTAACAAGTTACCAAGTATTGTTTTTCTCAATCATCTTGATTTCTTCATCATGTCATCCTTTGTCTTCTTTGCACGACTTCTTGAAAATTTATTGATTCACAATCAAAATAAAGGCGAAAAAGAATAAGATTGTTTTGATTGTCGATTACCTCGTAAAATTTTTGTAGTATTCTGAAATGTGAAACACTTTAACTTGAATTTGTACTCGAAGCTGGTCTTTTTGAGTACATGATGTAGGTGTAGTTAGTCTAGTAAGCTCTTTTATTGCTCCATCCTTGGTTTCTACACTTCTTCATGCTCAAGCATGGAATGATGCTGCACTAAGCATCATGTGGATCCCAAACTCATTCTCTTTCATCAAATACGTCAACACGACTACTAATTGTCTTTCTTAATTAGAAAACTGCTTAAGGCTTGTAAAATAGTCGGAGATGCTTTTAGCTTTCATATGTATGACTTCGAAACTTGCCTCTTTATGTTTAGAGACGTTCCTTCAACCTTCTCGACTTGCTTTGCTCTTTTATTAGAGACCTAATTGGTAGACATCACATCAGAAATCTTTTCAAAATCATCATCATCTAATTCTTGATAGATTACATAGTCTTTTTTTCTCTCTTCCTCAAATCTCTTTAACTATCCTTTTGAGTTTGGGATAACTAGACTCATCCCTTGACCTTTTGTAGCCTTTTTCTACCATCTTTCATGCATTTTGCGCTCCAAAGTGGGCGTTTAACTTGATGCTTCTATTGTCATAGTTGCTCTTATTGGGTGTTGGAATCTTGAAGGTAATCATTTCATTGCTTGCTATCTCTCTAGAAAGGATCTTATTGTGGCTCTGGTATCACTTTATCAGAAATGAAGGCCTATTATGAGAGGAAGATTGCTAAGAAAGAAGGGAAACACACAATGAAAGAGTCACTTTTAATTCACTCTATTTTTTTCTTGATGCAAAACTCAAATACATCACTCATTTATTATGGTGAAAGCTCCATTAGGATTGTGTCAGCACATTTAAATCATGTGACAACTATTTACTTTCTAGAATACTTTTCTACACACGTCATTAATTATGTATTTTAGATTTTTCTAAATACTATTTTTTAAAGGTCTCTAGAATCTTCTAAAATTTTCAAAATCTTTTTGTTGACTATGTGCTTACATAAAATAAAATTTTGTATTTTAATTTTCGTGGGGGCTTTGACTCTGTCAAGGATAAAAGATAGATGTGGAGGTCTAAATCCCAAGTGAATGATCAATTTATATGATAAGGTTTGTATTTAATTGACATTTTCTAATGTTGATGGGTTTTTATATTAGAGGCAGATATTTTAGAAAATTTTGTTAGAAGGCGAGTCAAGTGCATGTGTGACTAAATCATGGTGTCCAGCATGTTTAAGTGGGCTTCATTGCCAAGACGTGTTAGTTGAGTGATTTTCATCAAAGCATGAAACAAGTTTGCATCCTTTGTTGTTTTTTTCAAATTTGATGATGTATTTTAAGGATGTGAGTGTTGAAGGTAAGGTGGGTGGTTAAATAAATTTCATATGGTCTAGAGAAATAAATATGCAACCTTGGAATTAAAATGATTATGTAAGTGCAAGAATATCATGTTTTGCTTTTCTAAATATTGGCGGATGAATAGAACTGATTTCATGAAATTTGAGTAAGAGATATTTGTTATAAATTTAAGCCATTGAGAAAAGAGTAGATTATCAAAGTTATTAAATTTATGAGTGATATAATTTTAATTTTAGTAGTTTATTTTTGCTTAGGTAAGCTCTTTTGGGGCTGCCTAGTTTCTTTTGTGTTTTGTTGGTTATAAATCCAATTCATTGAGAATGGATTTATAATTATATCCTTCTAGGACATGAATTAAACATATTTGTGTAGCCATTTTTTTCTTTTTACATAGCCATTTTTTTCTTTTTACACCCTTGATATAGTTTTGCTTTTATCGTATTACAATTGTTCTCTATTCATCTTGAAGACTCGCATTGTAGATTTACTTGCATTACAACTTTTCTTGCATCACGTTTACTTTTCTTGACACGCATGCATGACCTCTTTTGCTTTTATTCATAAACTTCATTGAATTGAGACATTTATCAAAATATTGTTGGTTCCACAATAATCCCCTTCCTTACATTTATCATAGCACTTATGTTGTGTGGTCTAGATTACATTCTTTTTGGGTGAAACTCGTGTCTCTATTTCTAAAAGATCCGAGGCATTATTACTTTATCCATTTGCCTTTTCATAGAAAAACAAAGCTCATGATCAACTTGCTTGGTGATGTAGCTAAGAGCTTTTGGCATTATCTTTTATTATTGCATAAGTAGCATCAACTCAATTTTTCTGTACATAACATTTATGTGATAGTTATGTTCTTTAGAAAGGCAAAACTAGTTATTTGTTTAGACCTTGCATTAAAATAAAAAGGAGTTCATGTGGATTTTCAGATGTATAATGATTTGTATTATTGACCCCATATTTGATTGACTAATGACTATTCCTCGTATTTTATAATTAAAATGTCTTCAATTACCTTCTTTTAATCATAATTTTTTTCATCTCCTTATTTTTTGAACTTTTGTTTTTTCTTTGCTCAATTTCTTTGCTTTTGATGGAGAAGTTTATCATGTTACATATATATTCATGGAGCACCCACCCACCGAACAACTTCTACACAATCAAAGCAGTAGACATTTGAAGTCAAATTGCATTTCATTATCATAGTATTTTCTCATAAATCTTTTTGCAATCATTAAGCTTACTGAGAGAAAGGCACCTCTTAGGAAAAGATTTATCTAAGGAATTTTCTTTGTAAAAAGTCCTCTTTTCTTTATATTTTACCGATAGCCCTTGCATGCCTTTTAGAGTAAGAGGAATTATGAGTTTACCAAAAACAAGTTGCACAAGGTTTACAAGAATGATTGACCCAAAATTTGAATCAAATTGTGGTATTTAAAAAGAAAGATGCTTTCGTTTTTTTTTACTTCAATATCAAGATAATACACCATTTGTCTAATGTTTGTCATCTCAAACTCTTGTCATTAATTTCTAGGACTTTTTAATCATGTTTGGATTATACTTGCAATGAAGATCAAATCGTCCACAAACAAGCACACTATCAAAATATATTTATCCTTGAATTTGATGTAGAGGGCATGCTCATTAGGGCATTTGATGAAGTTTTTCTCGAGGAAATACTTGTCAATTGTATTGTTCCATATCATAGGTGCTTGTTTGAACCCGAAAAGAGCCTTCTTCATTTTCAAACTGTCTTCTTTCCTTTTCACTTAGTAGCCTAGTGGTTGTTGAATGTAGAATTATACTTTTAGGGCTCCATTCAAGATGAAAAACCTTACATGCATTTCATATATGCTAATCTTTAGCTGTGCAAAAAAAGATTAACCTAATAGTTTCAAGCCGGGTAACAGGAGCAAATATCTCTTCATAGTTGATGTCAGCAATTATGTTGTATCTTATTGTCATCAATCTTTATTTATCGTTCTCAACTTTTCCTTTGACGATATTCTTAACTTTGTACACCCATTTTAGGTTAATTTTCTTGTGCGCTTCTTGAATTGCAACTAGTTACCAAGTATTGTTTTTCTCAATCATCATGATTTCTTCATCATGTCATCCTTCATCTTCTTTGCACCTCTTGAAAATTCATTGATTGACAATGAAAATAAAGGGAAAAAAGATTAAGATTGTTTTGATTATCGATTACCTCATAAATTTTTTGTAGTATTCTGAAGTGTGACACGCTTTCACTTGAATTTGTACTCGAAGATGGTCTTTTTGAGTACATGCAGTAGGTTTAGTTAGTCTAGTAAGCTCCTCTATTGCTCCATCCTTGGTTTTTACACTTCCTCATGCTCAAGCATGGAATGATGCTGCACTAAGCATCATGTGGATCCCAAAATCGTTCTCTTTCATTGAATATGACACCATGACTACTGATTGTCTTTCCTATGTTTACTTTTTCTAGCTTTTGCCCTTTTTTTGTAGTTAATTAGAAAACTGCTTAAGACTAGTAAAATAGTTGGAGATACTTTAGACTTTCATATGTATGACTCGAAACTCGCCTCTTTATGTTTAGAGACGTACCTTCAACCTTCTCGACTTGCCTTGCTCTTTTATAAGAGACCTAATTGGTAGACTTCACATCAGAATTCTCTTCAAAATTGTCATCATCTAATTCTTGATAGATTAGATAGTCTTTTTCTCTCTTCCTCAAATCTCTTAGACTATCCTTTTGAGTTTGGGATAACTAGACTCATCCCTTGACCTTATGTAGCCTTTTTCTACCATTATTCATGCATTTTGCGCTCCAAAGAGGGCCTTTAACTTGATGCTTCAATTGTCATAGTTGCTCTTATTGGGTGTTGGAATCTTGAAGGTAATCATGTCATCGCTTGCTATCTCTCTAGAGAGGATCTTATTATGGCTCTGGTATCACTTTATCAGAAATAAAGGACTATTATGATAGGAGGATTGCTATGAAAGAAGGGAAACACACATTGAAAGAGCCACTTTTAATTCACTCTTATTTTTTCTTGCTGCAAAACACAAATACATCACACATTTATTATAGTGACTGCTCCATTAGGATTGTGTCAGTACATTTCAATCATGTGACTACTATTGACTTTCTAGATTACTTTTCTACACAAGTCATTAATTATTTATTTTAGAGTTTTCTAAATACTCTTTTAAAATTGTCTCTAGAACCTTCTAAAATTTTCTAAAGGTTGTTGTAGACTATGTGTTTAATTAGAGTAAAATTTTGTATTTTGATCTTCATGGGGGCTCCAACTCCTTCAAGGATAAAAGTTAGATGTGGAGGTCTAAATCCCCAGTCAGTGATCAATTTATATGATAAGGTTTGTTTTTAATTGACATTTTATAATGATGATGGGTTTCTATATTAGAGGGAGATATTTTAGCAAATATTGTTAGAAGGCGAGTCAAGTGCATGTGAGACTAAATCATGGTGTCCAGCATGTTTAAGTGGGATTCATTGTGAAGACGTGTTTAGGTGAGTGATTTTCATCCAAGCCTGAAACAAGTTTGCATCCTTTGTTTTTTTTTTTTCTTTTAATTATTTGATGATGAATTTTAAGGATGTGAGTGTTGAAGGTAAGGTGGTGGTCAAATAAATTTCATATGATCTAGTGAAATAAATATTCAACCTTGGAATTAAAATGATTATGTATGTGCAAGAATATCATGTTTTGCTTTTCTAAATATTGGCGGATGAATAGAATGGATTTTAAGAAAATTGAGTAAGAGATGTTTGTTAAAAATCCAAGCCATTGAGAAAAGAGTAGATTAGCAAAGTTATTAAATTTATGAGTGATATAATTTTAATTTTAGTAGTCTATTTTTGCTTTGGTAAGTACTTTTGGGGCTGCCTAATTTCTTTTGTGCTGTGTTGGTTATAAATCCAATTCGTTGAGAATGGAGTGGATTGACAAAGTAATTAATAAATTTATTAGCCATATATCCTTATTTTTGGTCCTCTATTTTTGCTTTGGCAAGTATTTTTTGTGGTTACCATCTTCTCATGTGTTGTGTTGTCATATTTTTAAGTGTTTTTGGAATGTTTCTTAGCTGCAAGTCTAGAAAATCCAGTTTTATTAATTCCACTAATGTCTAGAAAGGTGAACTTTTAAATTAGTATCACATTATATATTTGTTTTTGTGATGTACAATTGATTTGGAAGCATTCAATATCATTAAATTCATGTGTAATTTGTTTTATTAGTTTATCTGGTTCTCTTACTCAGTTATATTAAATGTAGATATAGTTTTTCGTTAATAATAAAATATTTAATACTCAGAATAATGTGATTGGATCTAATATCTTAAATTTTGGTGGAGCGGCATATTGTTGGAATGCTTTTTTGAAGGAAGTACAAATAGATTGATACTTAATAAATTTAAAACAATCTAAAATGTGGGCATACTTAAGTGGATATCTTTCTCATCATTTTATTTCTTTGGCTTTCAAGTAAAACCATATGTTGAAGAAGAAACTCTTAGTTTCACATTAATATATGATATTTCTGAGGTAATATTTATAAATATTGTGAGATAATCTATTTTAAAAATTAGTGCTTTGATAGTCAGATTGTTCTATTACTGCATTAAAATCTAGTTTGAGGTTCAATTCCTTGAAACCAACAACCATGTAGTTGTTGAAATGTAATGTTGCTAGCTTATCTCTCTTTCTTGATGTTATTAATACTGAAGAAAAACTTCAGTTTATTCATGATCTGCTTAATTGCATCTCAATCTGATATATCAGCTTTGCATTTTCACTATTTTTATTATTTTTTTTTGGAAATCTGATGATGATATTTTGTTCGAGTTCTCTTTTTTTACTCGATGGAGATATGCAGCCTAGTGTGGGGATTTGGAATTTCATTTGAAAGCCTAGCATGTTACTATATCCTCTTTCAATTCTATTTTATGTTTATGTATGTAATTGGGAGAAATAGAATATGGTTAGAAAAAAAAAATTTATTTGCTTCTCGGCTTTTTATGTAATTGTCATTTCAATAATTAATAATTATTCTGTTTAAAAGGAATGGTTATGTTGCTCTTGTTTTGGCTTGAGACATTTTTTTATTTCAGTAACATACTTTATTTAAAATGTTCTTGTTCCCTTGTCCTTAAAATGCATATCTACCTCATACGAAAATATAAGTATTGGAAACTACAATTTTATTGTGCTATTGTTTACCATTATTTGAAGGTTTCAATTTCTTAAAGTGGAATTTAAATACATATCCCATAATTCTTACATGTTTACTTATCTAACATTTAAAATTTTATATTTCCATAATTTGCATTCAAATCTCTTCATGATTAGTTTTAGGCCACCAAGGTGTTATAAATGTAAATAACCAATTTATGGTGCTGGATATGTAAATGCTTAAGAATTGTTTGGTATGGATGTAAATTTTCCCTATAATCATTGCAATGAATATAATTGATGTTATGATGATGCATATAATTTTGAGACATGCGTTTCTTTGTGATGTTGGAAATGTTTGCTTTATATGTCATGGCTTTTTTTAAAAAGATTAATTTTTGTACTGTATTTTTCTTGAAAAAAAATGGCTCTTTTCTTTATCTTCATAGATGTTTTTAGTGTCTTCTTTCAAATAATGAGCTTCTTCTAGTTCAAGTGTGATCATTTCTATTAATATTTATTTATTGCCATACATTTTTTGCAAGTAATTCAATACCAAATGTTTATGATTCTCTTTTTTGAACTATGATAGAAAAATATTTTAGTCAATACATTTTATTACATTTTAAAAAACAATATTTGGTATGTATTGATAGTCATGCTTTTGTTAAGCATTATGTTGTAGTTGCAAAAGTAGGAAATCTAGTATGCATTTTTGTTGCTTGTAGGATTCTAATTATTCTAGAATTAACACATTAGGTATACCCTTTTTTCTCTAATCAAAATATATAATCTCATGTTTATTTTCTAGAAAATGTTCTTTTAAATGTTCTCATATTCCCTTAAATGGCTTATGTCTACATAATGCATTCCAAAACCCAGTGGGTGGTGAGCTTGAGAAAAACGGTTCGTCAGAGGATGACATTGAGTTGTGCGATAACTTCGTCAACCCTGAAGCCGGAGATCGCGAGCTCAAAGGTCAGCTACTTCGCAAATACAGTGGTTATCTGGGAAGTTTGAAGCAAGAATTTCTTAAGAAGAGGAAGAAGGGAAAGCTCCCGAAAGAAGCCAGGCAACAACTGCTTGATTGGTGGGCTCGTCACTACAAATGGCCGTACCCTTCAGTATGCATCTCTTCTAAGACCATTACTTGTTGGATAATTTTGTTGAAGTATTCTTTTCGGGAAAATTTGGTAATTTTTTCATCCAAATGAAGTCCTCAAATGAAGTGAATTTTTCAACTTAATTATAATTTTTTAAATAATGTGATTAAGGATTACATTTGTTTTTACGGAGTGAAAGTTACTTTTATTTAACGATCTTGTTTCAAAAGATTGAATGTTGATCGCATTTGTTAAAATAATTGTTGTGATGTAAGATGATGATTTAGCTATTTTTTTTGAAGTGGCATTTGCATGCATGCCATCCAATTCATCAACATATGTAACCCAAATCTTCCATATCTCATCAAAAACAACATTTTACCTAATTAATATTTGAAACACTTTTTCATTCATAGATAAAAGGTGGCACATAATAAAAATCGAAGTTTGGGTGTTAGATATGTAAAAAAAAAAGAATTGAGTGAAGTCTTCCTTTTTAAAATTATTGTTCAATCTACAGGCACACCAACAATTCTCACATTATTAATTATTTTTTTTGTTAATTAAAAAAAACGAATAAGTAAATTAAAAAGTAATGTTTAATAATATTTTATTTTAGATTATACTTAAAAATTTATTGTAGCATGAGTTTACTATCCGCTCCAAAAGTTTCTTTTGCTTGAGCTTGTAGTAACTGCAGGAATCTCAGAAGGTGGCGCTTGCGGAGTCCACTGGCCTTGATCAAAAGCAGATAAACAACTGGTTCATCAACCAGCGAAAGAGGCATTGGAAGCCATCGGAGGAGATGCAGTTTGTTGTAATGGATGCTTCTCATCCACATTATTTCATGGACGGTGGTTTTGCAGGCGGTAATCCATTTGCGATTGACTGTGCCCCTCTACTTTGATATGTGCTTTGCAGGGTATATGAATATTGTAGAATTTGAACTCCAGTGGTTTGCTTAATTAGCTTAAAGGGGCTTTCTCGGCTGTGTACTTGGTAAAAACTTCATTATTTTGAATGCCGTAGTAACGGCATGGTTATGGTTTCTGTTGTAACACTTTCCTCGAGTGATTTTACACGGTAGTTTTGTGTTGCTAATTATGGTTATGGTAAATAAATATTCGCCGTCACATAGAGCTCATTGTATTGACAAAGGGAGTGTTCATTGTTGTTCTCCATGCATAAATTTTCTTATGCTTTTAGGATCTCTCAATAAATTAAAGGTGGAGTTTGACAACAATCATGCTATTAGCTTCTTTGATAGGAATTATTTTCTTATAGGAATTATCACCCTCTATTTTTGGATAATGGTGTTATAATTTAAATTTGGGATCAGATTTGTTTTTTTTTTTCTTTTTTTATTAGTTTTTGGTTTTCAAAATTTTGTTTCTGCATATTTTTAATTAATTTTCAAAGTGTAGGTGAATGTTTTCACAAATGCTATGCTTTAAAAAGTATATATATCTTATTTAGATATATATTGTTTTAAGCTAAATTATAAATAAAATTTAGAAAAAAAACAAAAAAAGTTCTAATATATAACTCGTAAGCTTTTAATATATATATTTTTTTTTTGTAAAAGTTTTTGCTTCAAATTAAAATGTAAATAACTCGAAATCATTAATAAATATCTACTGAAGGTGACCATTTAAATTATTTTAGGGGCAATTATAAGGATATGTGCTTTGCATGCCAATTTTGTTGACTAAGCAACCCAACATCAATAATGGAGAGAATATACGCAAAATAAAGAAATGTGGGGACTTTTATTCCAGAAATACATTGTTATTAAAAAAAATTTGTTAGCTATTAAATAATTTTTTCTTTATTTTGAAATAATTATTTGTGATGTAAACAAAATATAAAAATGATCACAAATGGCACTAAGTTTTATGTAGAAATCATAATGAGTTTTTTGTTGGGGTGCCAACTTCAATTATTTTAAGGATAATTGAAATGATTTAAGCTTCTGTCGTAAAGATTTTTTGTTCTTTTACCTTGGTAAAGATTGTGTTTGTGTTTGATTAATTTGATGTTAATTTTGTTGATTAGGGTTAGAATGGGCAACACTTTATTAGCAGTAGCGAGAAAATTTTGGGGCATTTTATCAGTTTAAGAAAGGAAAGGGGCCTACTATCATTCGAGACCATTTTCCTTTTAAAATTAAGAGACTTTTAAACTTTAGTTCTTGCACTAATCATGTCCGTATATTGTCACGAGACTTTGAGTCAGTCTGCTACGTTTTAACATTGTATTATGTGAACTATGTGACCAAGCTTTTTGCCACATTATTATCATTTACACACTACAATTTTTATGTATTTATATACAGTAAAAAAAAATTTAACAGCACATTTTAAAGGTTTTAGTAGTTCTTATAAAATATGTTACTTTAGCTGTAGTGCTTCTAAAAGCGCTGCAAATGTACTGTCGTTACTTGGTGTTGCTAAGGTTGTTAACTGCACTTTTGCAAACGATGGGGAGGGGTTTTCATAGTGGTGTCCGCGATAGCACTTGTAAACACTGCAAAGTTTTAAAAGTATTAGCACTTCTATGTCCTACTAAAATATATATATAAAAAAAACACTTCATATTTATGGATGTTGTACCACTGTGATGCTTCAATAGCTATCAACACGTAAAGATGCTACTAAAACACTTTAAAAACACTTCAAACTTCTGAATGTTGCAGCGCTTATAAGTGCTGCAATTATGTATAACTTCTTAGCATAATTATTTTATTTTGATTATTTTTACACACATGTTACAATAAAAAATAGTGCAATGAATAAATGTAATATAAGTAAAAAATATTCAATCAACTATTTGGCTAAAAGTTCACGTTGGTATCATTGACTACAAGGCATACAAGCTCAAGGACACTTTCTAAATTAAGCATCCGAATCCTAGAAAGTAGTGGGCACCAACTTTCACATCACTTTTGAATAAACAAAAACTTCGCATCAATCTCTATGCATGCGTTGAATAGCTCATTCAGACAACAAATGAATATTTAAGCTTAATGATCAAAGGTTATAACATCACAATTTGCAATAAATATACAATATATTATGACATATACGCACTTTGATTAACCCAAGTTGAATAAAATTATATTATATTAAATAAAAATCAAATTGTATGAATAATAAAAATTCACAACCACAAAGCTTTGAGTAAACATGGCAACAAAATGGCAATATTTTAGATATTGCCCGTCTTTTTATATATGATATTATCAAACATAGCAACAATTTGACAAATACTCTTTCAGGTCCAATTTTGCTTTGACATTATCTTTTGTTTTACCTTTAAAATCCAACACAATATTGAAGATATTATCAAAAAAAACTTCTCAATATGCTTGACATTGAGAGTTTGTTTTCTAGTATAGAAGATCTCATAAAATACCCTACTTCATCAAGTTTTGTGTAACACCAAAATCTATAAGAAGTTTTGAAGCTATTTCAGGTCTCTCACCGATCTTTGATACTTTACTAATCATCTACAATAAATCAGCTTTAGATATCCTTGCGGTGGACTTGATCTTTCAACTATATTTATGAAAAAATGCATCTTTATTTCTTCTGAATGATTGATTACATGATAGAAGCCATTGATAGTAATTGAATTGTGAATTTTTCCTTATATGGTTCAAAGTGAATGCCTTGGACATATTAGGAAAAGGCAATTTCCCTGCTGTGCGTTAACCGAATAACATTGCTTATGTCATGAAATCACTAAACATCCATATAAGAGTAGCTTTAAGCTAAAAATTTTATTTTGTAGTTATATCATAAGTCGACATACATGTTTCTCACAATATTTTAAGCTCATCTATTAGGGGCAGTAAGTAGATATCAATTTTACCTTTTGGGCGTGTGGACCGAGTATGTTCATTGTCAAAAATAAGAATAGCACGTGCATACACATATCAGGTGGAAAATTATATGGTGTGTGTCGGTCGCTAAATTGAGAAAATATATTTAATTTAATACATATATAGTATTGAAAAATATTATTTTATTTTGAACATATGAGGCAAATCGATCCCACATAGACGATAGTTTAGATAAATGAACACAACATCCAAAGCGATGCATCTATCTCAAGGAATAAACACATTACTTACTAATGAGACTCGATTAAATAAACTACAAAATTTGTGATATCCATTTTGGTCTGTGAAACCCATTATGTGGACAGAAAAAATTTCTCCCTACGTAATATGAAAGACTAGATAGGGTTTATATGGTTCAAAGTGAATGGCTTGGACATATTCATGCAATAAAGAAAAGGCAATTTCCCAGCTGTGCTCTAACTGGATAACATTGCTTATGTCGTGAAATCGCTAAACATCTTTAGAAGAGTAGCGTTAAGCTAAAAATTTTATTTTGTGGTTATATCATAAGTCAACACACTTGTTTCTCACAATATTTGAAGCTCATATATTAGGGGCAGTAAGTAGACATTAATTTTACCTTTTGGGCATGTGGACCTAGTATGTTCATTCTGAGAAATAAGAATAGCACGTGCATACACATATCAGGTGGAAAATTATATGGTGTGTGTCGATCGCCAAATTGAGAAAATATATTTAATTTAATACATATATAGTTTTGAAAAATAATATTTTAATTTGAAAATATGAGACAAATCGATCCCACATAGATGATAGTTTAGATAAACGAGCACAACATCCCAAGCGATGCATCTACCCCAAGGAATAGATACATTACTTACTAATGAAGCTCGATTAAATAAACTAAAGAATTTATGACATCCGTTTTAGTTTGTGAAACCCTTTATGTTGATCAAAAAATTTCCTCTATATAAAATAAAAGACTATATAGGGTTTATATTAAGATGAGTTCTAAAGTTTTCTTTAAGAGCAAACCCTTATAGTTAATACATCATAAATGACCAAAGCCACCTAAGAAAACTCTTGATTTAGATCAGAAAATATTGTCTTCGAGAATTTCAAATTTTATAACTTTCATAGTCATACTAAGGAGTATCAAATGGGAAAAGGTCAAGTTTGGAACATTTATTATGGAATTCAAGGGGAGAAAACTAGGGGTTGTCGCAAATTCTGAAGAAAACCTCAGTGACTTTCTGAGTTATGCTATGAATTAGCTTCAATTTCGAGGAAATATTATTAAATGTTTTCGACACCATTTTAGGAGTCCTGTTGAAGCTGTCGGTTGCTCGAATCGGAATCCCGTCGCCCACTTTGGAGGGACATTTAATATATATATATATATAGTTTAGAAAAATATGAATTCAAACTGATCTCATATCTTTCATAGTTTAAACAAAAGAGCACTACACCTAAAGTTATGTGTTTATCTCAAAAGATAAACACATGACTTGATTGTGGGGCTCAATCAAATAAACTAAGAAATGTATGACATCTGTTACTCTGCAAAACCATTTTATTATAAGACGACAAGTTCTTTTATTTAATATAAAAAATTAAATAGGGTTTATATTAAGTTCGGTTCGTTAAAGTTTTATATAAAGGCAAGCTCTTATAGTTAATCACATCTTAGATAACTGAAGTTATCTAGAAAAACTCTCAATAAAAATTAATAGATATTGTCTTCAAGAATTTCAAAGGATAGGACTTTCAAAGAGATCAGATAAAGTGGTGTGAAAGGGGAATGACTCAAATTTAAAACATTTTATTTTTTGAATCCAAAGAAAAAAAAATTATGGGATGTCATAGATCCTGAGGAGAACCTCAGTGACTTCCCAAACTATTCTAAGGTTCAGTTTCAATTTCAAGAAGAAATTATGTGTGTCATCCTGCCAATTTTATTAATTAGGGCTTACATTCGTGTAAAACAATCACACAAATAACCTAGAGAATGTGAGGATTTAGGTCTTGACGAATGACAACTTTGAATCCTAGAATGAGTTAGTGCTTATATTGTATAGCAGAGTTATACAAAGCCCTAAAATAATTTGAGGAGTTATGTCGCACTAGGCGGACAACCTCAAAATCCTATGGCTTGCTGTTTAGTTCTAAGAAAGGATATGCTATTGTAGATCCCCTTGCTCTTGTAGAAAGTTGTTCGCAGAGTTAGCTCGAAGCTCCCTTGTCATAGCAAGTTTAAGTTTTCTAATGTGTCAAGTCTGCATGTCAAATCAAATGTCTCCTAATATTATGGTTATGTAAATATCATGGGGGAATGTTGAAGTTGAATAGAGCGACCTCGGTTAGGATCCGACGATTCCTTCGTTCCAGCACCACTATTTTCTTTGAATTTACTTATTCCAAATTAATTTATTAAACTCAACTTAATGAGTTCCATACTTTCATTTAGACCATGAAAAATCTCAGGTTACCTCTTTCGAGGGATTTCCGATCATCCGATAGAGACATTTTACTTTAGTTAAAATTTTTGTTTTGTTGTTTTGTTTGTAATTAAAATTTTGAGTAGTCTTATATTTTGACTATTGCAGTGGTGAATTTTATCTTGTTTTGATTTCTTAATTTTGATTTTGGTTTCAATTTTGTGGCTAATCTAAAAGTTTCAATTTTAACATGCAGGATGACCTTTATTATTTAATATGCAAATTTATAAGTAAGAAATGAGAGGCACAAAAAGGTAAATAACCGGTAAAGTTCAATGCAATAACTTAAAAGCGTACCTGTCGATTCTTCCCGTTCCTCCACCTAAAAGGTCAGTACTTGCAAAGCATATATATAATTTTGCAGGAATTAAAACATGCTTGTAGGGAAAATCGAGAGTACAGGTATAAGGTGTGTCTATCAAATCCTATGTCATACCTTTGTAGGTCCAATTTATTCATCTATGGGGATGATCGCATCAAACAAATTATAATATGTCCAAGTCTCCTTCGAGATTCTCAAAGGATCATGAAAAGGTCTTGGGTAATACCCTAGACATTTCATAGTTCCTCAAATCGTCTCAAGTTCATTTCGATTTTATTATGTTTGTTATATGGTTCACCCAATTCATACCCTTATGCTCAATGAAACTTGTTGTTTTGATTATCACTTTAAGTGGGGTAATTATCACTTAATGTTTCATTCACAAATTATACGGGTAAAGGCCCTTAGGGGCAATTTGGCTTAATTAAGGGACTGAGCCAGTTTGATTTTCAAAGATGGGCTTGTAGTGTTTTAAAAAAGTTTCAAATTAATTATAGGTAATTTTCTAAACCTCATTCGACAAAATTTTGATTAAGCCTAGTTCACTACTAAACCCGTAAAAGTTAATGGGTAAATTTGTAATTTTTAGGCAAATTTAAATAATTAATATTTTTAAACGTTGACTATTTTGCTGATGAATATTTTATGTGCTATATTTATTGTACTAAAACAAACATGACATGCTTTAAAAATAGAGATCTCTGCTTAGAGACACCCCTGACCTTGGAAAAATTAGGAAAGATCCCTCTTGACAAAGAGATCAAAAGCCTCAAAAATCAAGTCATGGTGAAATTTCTATGCAAATGGAGAATCCAAATAAGAAATACACTATTTAATTAATTAAAAATTACACATGCATTAAACAGACATGAAACTATTTCCACATAGTTCTCCTTTGTTCACTGAGGATAAGAATATTTTTATTTTATTTTTTGTGATTTTTCTACCCCTAAATATGAATTTTTGATGTTTTGGTCATTTAAATATATCAGAAAAAGACTTATTTATATACTTATCCAGTTCAAACTGCAGCGGCTCCGAAAATACACGCGGCGCTCTGCCATTTGACGCCGCCAACCACCTCAATGCCACACGTTCCGCTGTTCACGTACCATCTCCTGATCCGGTGAAATCTAGAGCATTCATTTGATATACGTGAAACCAGAAAACATCTGTTCATCGTCCCCAATCTCCTTAGCTCGAGAGCCGTTAAAATTTAAACCTTAAAATCTCTCTCGATACTCATCCAAATCAAGTGTGGTTTGTTTCTATAGAAACCTCTAGACTAGGAAAACACATCCATATGGTTAATCAAGTCTTAAATTGAGTTTATGACCATGAATAATTAAAATAGACTCAATTTAAGGGGAGAGTTCAATACCTTTGCTCAATAGGTGTGGCCTCGATTGGGTGCTTCAAAAATCTTGAGTTGAGTCCAGAGAGCTCCTATATGAAGCCTTGAACCATGGTGAATTTCCTAAGTACAATTTTCGACCAAGGCCAATTTTGGGTGTTAATCAAAGTCTATACTGGGGTGGTTCGATGATGAGGCTTTTATGAGGGATCTTCTTCTTTCACTTAAGGGATGATGTGGGTGCAATTAATTTGACTTTGGTGCACTGTGGAGCTGTGGGGGATTATGTCCTGGTTCAGACTGATTTTTTAGCTCCAAAATTGAGCTCAAACTGTGGGTTTGACGGTTGTATGATGGGTGTATTGAACTCAAGAGGTCTTGGAGAAGCTCTGGGAACAATTTTTCAGAGTCTCCCCAATGAAATTTAAACAACTCCTCCCTTGACTGTGAAGGGGGCATTTAAGTAAGAGGGGCCATGGTGGCACTTAGTCCAAGATGAGGTGGCTGGGATGTTGCCAAGGTAGAAGACAGAAAGGCTCCAATGGCCAATTGGATTTGTACCACCTAGATGGTTTTAATTTTGGGTTTTGTCTCATGTAAGGCTCTTGGATTTGGGTTATCCGCCAGCCAAGGTGCTGCTCGACCAGGCTCATGTCACCATCCTATTGATGATGATCAGTGGTGGGCAAACGTGAAGCCAATTGGGCTTGTGCTTGGGTAAGGGTGATTAACAGAAGTGAAAAGGGCTATTGGGCTAGTTTGGGTCAACCATGGTCTAGCCTCATTGGAATAGGCTTGGGTGGTTCCCCATGGATGACAAAGATCAAGTGAGTTCGCTGAAATGGTGTGGAGAAATCCCCATCCATTGGATTTGGTTAAACATGGACTATAGTGTATCATTAAGAGGGTTAAAACCTTTTTAAGGGAGCTTGAAAGTGGCTCCTCCTTTTGCCATTAATAGCTTGCTAAGGTAGCAAAGGCTCATATGACTCACCGATGGCTCGAGGATGGCTTCATGGCTTGTCCTTAGCTTTGTCAATTTGCATGAGAAGGGATTTTTAAATTTATGAGGTATTTTTGTGGAGTTTTTCATAAGGCTTGATTTGTAATGATTTGATTATGGATTTAAAACTTATTGAATGATTTTTATTAAATGGATGATGGGGAGAAAATTTGTCATGTTGGCTTTCGATTTGGGCTTTTGGAATTAAATGTGGTAGGCTTGGGATTTTAGAGTTGGGGGTGAATTTGGGATAAGTTTTGGGTCAATTAAATGTTTAAATTGGTTTACAGTGATGTCATAAAGAGTTTTTAAAGGATTTGAATTTGGGCTTTTGGAATTAAATGTGGTAGGCTTGTGCTTTTAGAGTTGGGGGTGAATTTGGGATAAATTTTGGGTCAATTAAATTTTTAAATTGGTTTACAGTGATGTCATAAAGAGTTTTTAAAGGATTTTAAGTGATTTTGAACTGAATTGGAAGGTCAATTTGGTGGAATTTGAACTATAGTCAATTTGGGGATTTTGGGTTACACTTGGGTTTGAGTGAAATCGAGCTTGCAATTGGGTCAAATTAGGTTTGTATTTGGTTTAAGTTGGTATTAGGGATGTTACATGTTGGTTTGGAATTGAAATTGGGCAAGATTGGGGTCAATTGGCTTGACATTGGGGTTAATTTGACGAAATTCGACCGTTTAGGGAAATTTGGGGCTTTTTGTCAAAATGGGTAAAATTGTTCAAATTGGGCCAATGTGTTGGTTTAAATTTGAAATTGGGAATATTTGGGATGCTTTTGGAAATTTTTTGAGTTTTTGGAATTTTTTAGTCATGAGGGGCATTTTGGTAATTTTTGGCAATTTTGGCGTACTTTTATGAACTTGGTGAGTTTGGTGAATTTGGGTAGTACAAAATGGTTTGAAATGACTTTTTTGGAAAATTTTGGGTGTTTTGGGCAATTTTGAGAATTTTGGCAAAAATTAGGGTTGTATGGGTATTTTGGTAAGTTTAATGAAAGTTTGAGCTAGGACGGGCAAGTAAGCCATGAAACCATGTCAAACTAATAGGAGTCATATGAGGATTCATTTTAGATGTTCAATATGCTAGTCTTAACCTTCTTAGCCAAGGGCTAAGGGTTTGGGTCCACCCACATGAGCTTTCCAAAAGGAGTCAATAGACCAAATTGAGTGCAAGTGGTCTTAAGGTTTGGAGTGTGTGAGAAAGTGTAGTGTGTGCAAACTAGCCTAACCAAGACTAGTCAACCAGTGTTAGTCCTAAGGCTTGAGCATTCTATGGGGATTCTCCTTGAACTCCCTCATATTGACCCCACTTACTAAGTACTAGAGGTTAGAACCAACATGTGGAACTTCAAGTTGAGCAAAGAAGAGTTTATAATTTCTAATGGTGAGGGTTCCTTTTCTAGTCCTCTAGGAATAGTCAACAGGAAAGTCCTATGGCTAGACCCTAGGCTACTAAGGAGGAAACTAGACCTCAACCAAAAGTGGGGTCAACAAATATTCATCCAACCAATTTCATTTATTAGGGCTTATAATTGCATGATGCAATCATACAAATAGCCTGAAAGATAGAAAGATTTATGTTGTAACAAACGACAAACTCAGAGTCTAAGGCAAGTTAGGGCTTAAATTGCTTGACAAGATTATGCAAAAAGCTAAAGATAAGGTGTCGATTTATGTCTTACTAGATGAGCTATCTCGAAGTCCTATCACTTATTATTTAATTCTGAACAAAGATTGTTGTTGTAGATCCACTTGCTGTTGGAGAGTGATGTCCTCAGTTTGCTTCAACTTGCTCCAAGCTCCTCATTGAAATGACAGCTCCAGGTTTAAGGTTCAAAAGGTTTTACCATGTATGTTTCAATATTTTGTTTTTGTAGTTGTTCAAATATTATGGGGGATTAAAGTTAATTAGAGTGACACCGGTTAGAATTTCATGATTTCATCATTCTAGTACAACTATTTTCTCTTGAATTTATTAAGTTTAAACAAGTTGTTAAGCTCATTTATATTGGGGAGATCTCATTAGCAACCATAGGTTACCTCGTTCGAGGGACTTGTCAATTTAAAAGGATGTGTTGTGCTTTTTTCTTCTTTTGAAAAAGATGTTATTTTAGTTTTGAAAATAAGTTTTGTAATTTTTAGTTTTGGTATAATTTTACAACTGAAGTAAATAAATATAGGTAAGAAAATGCTGTAAAGTAAATAAATAAAATTACAAATAATTGTTTGAAAACTTTGATTTTGATTGCAATAGTTTCAGAGGATGTGAATCAAAATTTAGGTGCTGACCCCGAAAACAAATATTCAGAATTTAGGTATCGACCTCGAAAGGAGTGGTCAAAATTTAACTATTGATCCCGAGATGGGAATTGAAATTTAGGTATCAATCCCAAAAAGAGAATCAAATGCCTTACTTCATTTAAGGTAGTCTTAAATTGATTTTGAAAGATAAGAATAAGATGTCTTTCTCCATTTAAGGTGGTCTTAAATCGATTTTGAATGATGAGAATAAGATGTCTTGCTCTATTTAAGGTGGGCTTAAACCTATCTCAAAGATTTATATAGAGAATCAGATGCCTTACTCCATTTAAGGTGATCTTAAATTGATCTTTAAAAATGAGAATAGGATGTCTTACTTCATTTAAGGTGGTATTAAACCTATCTCAAAGATTTGGGTAGAAAATCAGATGCCTTACTCCATTTAAGATGGCCTTAATTTATTTAAGGTGGTCTTAATCCTATCTCAAAGATTTGGGTAGATAATCAGATGCCTTTCTCCATTTAAGGTGGTCCTAAACCTATCGCATAGATTTGGGTAGAGAACCATATGTCTTACTCCATTTAAGGTGGTCTTAAACCAATCTCAAAGAATGAGAATAGGATGCCTTACTCCATTTAAGGTGGTCTTAAACCTATCGCAAAGATTTGGGTAGAGAACCAGATGTCTTACTCCATTTAAGGTGGTCTTAAACTGATCTCAAAGATTTAGGTAGATAATCAGATGCCTTAATCCATTTAATGTGGTATTAAACCAATCTCAAAGAATGAGAATAGGATGCCTTACTCCAATTAAGGTGGTATTAAACATATGTCAAAGATTTGTGCCACATTAGGGAGGATTGATGACTCAAATCCAACCTAAGAGGTGGCAGAAAGACCATATTGAGAAGGAAAGCTCAATGACTAACATCCAACTCAAGAGCTGATCGAAAACATATCAATACGTTGGGAAGGAAAGTGTTGGGACTCAAATTCGACCCAAGGGGTAGCGCGAGAAAATATATCGGTCATGCTAGGAAGGAAAGCTTTAGGACTCATATCCAATCCAAATGGTGACGAGGAAAATATCTGCTAAGTTGAAGACCAAAGCGCTGGGACTCACATCCAACCCAAGTGGTGGCGGGAAAATATATTGGTCATGTTAAAAAAGAAAGCTCTGAGACTTATATATAACCCAAATGGAGACGAGGAAAATATAGAATCTCGGTACTCACCTCGAGAATAACATGAAAATAGTGTACAGAATTTGTGGTGTTAAACTCATAGATATGTGACATGTAAAGATTGAAATTGGTGAGAAAATTTTGTAAGATTTTATGTAGAGTGTGATACTCCACAGGGATGTGAGGAAATTGATGCACAATCAAAGAGTAAGAAACCACGAACTCTAGAGAGACAAACTCAACAAATTATCATTTTCTTTTCATGTTATCTTTGTCACGTTTAATTATCAAAGTACATTTTCAAAATTTAATTTTCATTGGTTGATTGAGTTTCAAAAATATTTTAAATTTTAATATCAAAATTTTGTTGTATCATTTATTGTTCATTATAATTCAAAACCAACATATGGTTCCACAACTCTTTATCAATCGCACAAAAATGGCGATTTGACAAACATGTTGAAATTTGCAAGAAATCTCATTAATCTGCTTCAGACATGTGTTATAGATTGAATACAGGCTGAAGCATCAAAACAAACAACATGTTGAATACATCTGAAACATCACATGCGAAGGACATATCATATATGCTACTCCGACGTAGTACAAAAGATGACAAAAAATGTTTATATGTCCTTTATGGGATGAGCTCCTATAAAGTTGACCTACTAAGCCATGCTCCAGGATAAGAATTCCTTTTACATGTACTTAGAGGTACAACCGTCTCATAGCTCGTACGGGCACAACTCCTCTAACTCTGGATCTGGTTGGAACCCATGCGGTACTTTACTATCCTCTATTCTTCTGAATGTCACAGACATTTTGCGGTGTCATACCCCAAAATTCAGTGCTTAGCTAAGTCTGATCCATTTCCCTTCAGAATTAGTATCGAACCCATTGGTAGTGGAATCTAAACAACTCCTCTGAACTCCCCAAGGCCAAAAACATTGATCTCTTTCCTGAATTGTATATTATTTTGCTCATGAAGGACACCGTGTAGAAGAGCCTTACAAAATCACGGCGGTCTATATACAGAGGAATACAATCACCTTCATCATAGATATTGATTATACAACTGTTTGGAATGCAGTCTGCTGGTAGTATACTCTATCTGACCATCCTTTGATCATTCTCTTTATCTCATAAGGTAGAGGATCCACCTCATCATATCTGAGGATACCCGGGGGGTTCCCCTTCCTATTTTCGACAAAGTTATATTAACAACTGATCCCAAAATTATAGTTGTGTAAAATTAGTAAAGTTAACTCTGCTTTGTAGCGACTCCCAAAAACTTGATTCTTTATTTATGAATAAGAAATTGAAGTAATTTATGTTGGGATTCTACACAAGTATACTATCGTTATCAAGTAATACAAGACTTTCTGATTAAACCCCTAATATCTATCCCACGAGGAAGGTGTAAATTTGTAATGGAAATTTAAATCAGGAAATTCACAATGATAAAGAAAATCTTCAACACTAAATTTAAAATTTTTAGGATGCTAACAGAACTAAATCATCAACTACAAGCAAAATTATAAAGCAAAGTTAAGCAATAACTACCAAACTTTTATCAAATACGAGAAAAATATTTTCCATTATAATGAGTTTTTGTTTAAATGAAAGAGATAAATGGTTTTAATTTGTCTTGTGCCAAATAGGAGCAATTTTAATTCTCTACCCTTATTCAATTGTTAAAGAGAATCATTGGCTAATTTTAGTTTTAGTTTCTAAATATATGGTTAAGCTGGAAGGAAACTGGCTCTCACTCTAGAGCTTCCACTTCCCTTCCCATGAAGGCTAACTCTCGCTTTAGTTCTTAAACACTCAGACCAATTTGTGGATTTTAGTTTATCACCCTAGAATCTCCAATTCTTTACCCAGTAATATATATTTCCCTACTTATTTGTACCCAATTCCATGAAGAAAACACTCCTTCATGGAATCAAATGTGCTTCTCATTTTGTTATTAAACTCATGCTCCATTTCCTAGATAGTATGTTTCACAATAGATGTTAACATTTCACTTGACCAAATCAAAAAATAAATTAAGAAAGAAGTGAAAAAATCATCATAATTTATTTTATATTTTAAAATTGGAGCATCCAAATTATCTTTTCATTTCACCATATCTCAAAGTAGGGAGAAAGACAAAGAGAACTACTCAGACCTCATGAGAAAGATACGACAAAATATGAATTTCACAAATAAAAGAAAGTTTATAGAACAATAACAAACACCACTTATCATTAACTCTTTCTCAAAAAAAATCCCTTGTAACTTCTCTTAGACTCTTTTTCTCTTTACAGGACTCTTGATTCTCTTTTTGAAGATGTAAAGAAAAAGAAATCTCTCATTTCTCTCTCTCTCCAACAACTCTTAGGAGAAATCACACTTAGACTCACCACACTACACAATACTAACAATGGAACACTAGAGGAAACTCAATGACACACTAGCAAACTCCTTTTTTCTGATTAATTTCTGCTCTAAATAGACATAATGTCAGTTTTCTAAGAGGTGTATCAAGTAACTCTTCAAAAAGCATCCAAATTCATCGAATCTTCTAGATTTTTGCTCTGCACTGGCTTCAGTGCAGCCGACGCCCATGGCTCAAATTAAATTTGTGCTCTTTATCAAATGGCACTATCTGTGTCAATTCTGGCACCGTCGGCACTGAGTATTTCTCTCTAAATTTCTATTTTGACTCCAAATTCCATCATTTTTGCTTCTTTTTTGCTCCAAGTGCTAAGAATCATCATTCTACAATAAAACATAAAAACTAACTTCCTTTAAAGTGGAGTATCACCAAAAATAAGTATAAAATATAGGTCTAAAAATGCATATATTTTTGGTGTATCAAAATCCCCCAAACTTAAATGTTACTTGTTTTCAAGTAACTCCTTTACTACATAAAAAATATAACTTATGGTAATGAGTTTAACTGTTATATTTCCATAATTTGGTCAACTAAATATCATAGCATAATATAAGAAAAATTTAAAATAACTCAAATTAATACTAAAAGTATAAGAATATCTAGTAGTCAAGTCTAAGATTTCTGATTTTCTATTCTTTTCAAGAAAACTTGCAAATTGTCATAATAAAGTCATTTAGAGGATCCATATGAAATAGAAATTCATGAACTTTTTACTAGTAAATATGCTAATATTTAAATACAAGTTTAGAGAATGTAGTTAAGCCTTCTTCCTTAAGTTGATTCAGGTGAAGCCAATATTGATTAGGCATCTCTTCAAGCTTGTCCTCACATATTTTTCTTTTTCTTTTTCTCTTTTTTCTCTTTTTTTTATGTGAGTATTACCATATCTGGATAGCCTTTAATAATTTTGAACTTCACTATCCTCTTCTTAAAGTTAAAAACTTTTCACATTCCTTCACTTTATAAATTCATATTAGCTTTGAAGATTTTTATAAAGTTTCAATCTTTTCTT
>NEWO01000947.1:95285-117819 GCA_003013225.1 Phalaenopsis aphrodite
ATCCCCAAAGATAAAAAATTTCAACTTTTAATGTGTAATTCACAGGCATTTCATTTCTTCTAGAAATATCTCTTACTCGCTGACATCGATCACACATTTTAATATATTGACTAATATCTCTAAAAAGAGTTGGCTAACAAAATCCATCTTGTAAAATTTTATGTGCAGTTCTACTAGTTCCAAAATGTTCTGCAAAGTCAAAATCATGACATCGTTCAATTATTTGTTCAGTTTCTTTGTAAGGCACACATCTTCTAATGATCAAATCTTTACATTATTTATATAAATATGGGTCATCCCAAAAATAGAATCTTGCATCATGAATAAATTTCTTTAATTATTAATTCTTCACATCTGGTGGTAGAATATCACTCATAATATAATTTACTATATTAGCATACTACGGTATATTCTTTATATCAATACTATACAATTGTTCATCGGGGAAAGTTTCTAAAATTTCAGTTTCAAAATCAATTAATATTTCTTGTTCTAGTCTAGACAAATGATCAGTTATTTAATCAGTTCCCTTTCTATCTACTACCACAAAATCAAACACTTGCAACAGAAGTATCCATCTAATTAACCTCGGTTTAGCATCCTTCTTTTGCATCAATTATTTGATAGCAGAATGGTTTGTATGCACCATAAATTTAGCTCCAATTAAGTAAGTTCTAAACTTATCAAAGGCATAGACAATAGCTAATAACTCTCTTTTAGTAGTGTTGTAATTAATTAGAGCATTATCTAGAGTTTTACTAGCATAATACATTACTTTAAAAACTTTGTCATGGCTTTTCCCTAAAACAACCTCAATTGCTTGATCACTAGTATCAGACATTATTTCAAATGGTTTCTCCCAATCAGGTGGAACTATTATAGGAGCAGTGATTAATTTTTCTTTCAGTAATTCAAATGCTTTTATGCATTCCTCATTAAAATTAAATTTTGTATCCTTTTCTAAAAGTTGACATAATGGCTTAATAATTTTTGAAAAATTTTTATATAACACCTGTAGAAACTAGCCGTCCTAGAAAACTTCTTACCCCTCTAATCGTAGTAGGAGGCGATAATTTCGCAAAAAGTTGAATTTTTGCTTGATCTACTTCCATGTCATTTTTAGAAATTTTATGCCTAATTACAATTCCTCCTGCAACCATAAATTGACATTTTTCTCAATTTAGTACTAAATTGATTTTTTCACACAGTTCTAGAACTTTTCCTAAATTATTTAAGCATAATTCAAATAAAGTTTCAAATATAGAAAAATCATCCAAAAATACTTCCTTTCCACGTTCAATTAAATTACAAAAAATTGACATGATACATCTTTGAGATGTCATAGGTGCGTTACATAGTCTAAAAGACATTCTACGAAGAGCAAATGTTCAATAAGGGTTTCTAAACGTTGTTTTTTTCTCGATCCTTATGAGAAATTGGAATATGATGATACCCGATATATCTTTCTAAAAAGCAGTAATATTTTTGCCCAACCAATTTATCCAGCATTTGGTCTAAAAATGGTATATGAAAATTATCTTTCTTGATGGCTACATTTAATTTTTTATAGTGTATACAAATTTGTGAGCCAGTAACTTGTCTTTTTGGAAATAATTTATTTTTCTCATTTACTTCAACTGCGCTCCTCCTTTTTTTGGAACACAGTGGATCAGACTTACCCAAGCACTGTCTGAAATATTATATATAATTCCAACATCTAACCATTTTAAGATTTATTTTTTAACAACTTCTTTCATTATCGGGTTTAATCTCCTCTGAGGATCAGCTTTAGGTTCATATTATTTATTCAACAGAATTTTGTGCATACAAAATGAAGGACTGATTCCTTTAATATCCGCTAAAGTCCATCAAAAGACCTTCTTATATCTTTTCAACGTTTCTACTAATTTTTGCTCTTGAAATTCAGTTAAATCAGAAGATAAAATAACAGGCAATGTACACAAATCTCCTTAAAACACATATTTTAAATGGGCAGGTAATACTTTCACTTCAAGTTCAGGTGGTTTATTACTTGAAGGAATAAGAATTTTATTATAATTTTCCGTAAGGTTCAGAATTTCAAATTTATCCTGAAAATAATATAAATTCTCATTTTTTATTTCATTCTCATTCTCATAATTCTCTTCTTGCTTTAACTTTTTTTTAAACATTCCCTTAAATTGCTCATTACTTAGATAATCAGTAGCTTCCATTCTAAAACAGTCATTATCTTTTTCTATCGCAGGATATTTCATCGCTTTTGCTATATTAAATGTTACTTCTTGATCATTGACTCTCATTATTAATTCTCTTTTTTGCACATCTATCACAACTCTCCCTACTGCAAGGAATGGTCTCCCCAAAATAATAGGAATCTCTTTATCTTCCTCCCTATCTAATACAATAAATTCCATAGAAAAATAAAATTTATCCACTTTCATTAATACATCTTCTATAACTCGTTTAAGATAAGTTATTGATTGATCAACTAATTAACGAGTTACAGTGAATTCTCTAACAAATCTAAACATTTAAAATTTGATAGAGGCATAAGATTAATACTAGCTCCTAGATCACACAAGGCTTTTCCAAAAATTTTCTCACCAATAGCACAAGGCATAGTAAAACTATCAAGATCTTTTAACTTTTCAGGAAGTTTTTTCTGAATAATTGCACTACACTCTTCACTGAGTGCAACAGTCTCGTGATCTGCAAACTTCCTATTCTTGTTTAGTATATCCTTCATAAATTTCACATAACTTGACATTTGTTCCAAAGTCTCAATGAAAGGAATATTTATCATTAAATCTTTTAAGGATTTCCAAAAATTTGTTAAATTGTTTATCTTTATTCTTCTGCTTCAATCGTTGAGGAAATGGAGATGGCAGTTTTTCTAAAGAAATTTTTATTAGTTTATTTTCATCATTGTCATTTTCAATTTCTACCTTCTCCTTCTCAACTTCAGTTTCTCTTTGGATTCTTGTCTCCACTTCTTTTTCACTTCGTAATTGAATAGTTTTAATTTGCTCCTTATTCTGATCATTTGGATTAACTTCAACAGTGCTAGGAAGAATTCCTAAAAGTCTATTTCTAAGTGCAATAGCAATATGTCCTAATTGATTTTTAATATTCCTAAATGCAACTCCTTGATTTTGCATTTGATTTCCCAAGTTCAACATCACTTCTTCCATAATCAACTTCTTCTCCTTAACTTGTGAGTTATTGTTAAATCCAGGAGAATAATAAGGTATATAGTTAGGATTCCCTTGGTTATTTGAATTTCCCGAGGGGTTCACCAAATTGTTATAATTATTTCAACTAAGATTAGGGTGATTTTTCCATCCAGGATTATAATAATTAGAATAGAAAATATTATTTTTTTTATTTACAACATTCACAGTTTCATAAGATGATTGAGTATCAAATGTATGTCCTAGTGATTTTTCCTCTAATACTGGTGGTATTTGAGAATGATTCACTACAATTTGATAAATCTCTTTTGATATAACGACAATTTGAGATGCCAAAATTGACATTGCATCAAAATCATGAATACTAGCTACTCTCGTTGGATTTACCCATTAAGAGGGCCATTGAAAATTATTAGTAGTCATCTCCTCTATTAAAGAATATGCTTCATCAAAAGGTTTTGAGATTAATGATCCACCTGCACCGACATCTATAATAAATCTAAATGATCCTACTAATCCATTGTAAAAAGTTTGAATTATTAAGCAATCTGGTAAAAGATGGTGTAGACATCTCTTAAGGGGAACCTAAATCTTTCTCAAGCTTCATATATCGATTCCCTTTGCAAACTTACAAAAAGATGTAATATTATTTCTAAGCTTAGCAGTTTTCGAGGGAGGAAAATATTTAGCTAAAATTTTTTATGATAGTTCTTCCCAAGTAATGATAGATCCAGGTGCTAATGAATTTAACCAAGCTTTAGCTTTATCCCTTAATGAACAAGGAAACATATATACGTTCTAATTTTGAATTGCATGGTACTAAACTTTCAGATCCAATACTACACATAAACAAATATAATGAGCAAAAAAATTCTTAAAAGTACTCTTAAATTTAACAGAAAATATTATTTTTCTTATGATTTTTAATTTTTTAAAATTTTTTTGTATTATATATTTTTTACTTTATCGCTAAATTTCCTAATTTACCAAATTTACCTAATATATTTAATTTACAGTTACCTTCTCTGATAACGATGCAAAAAACTTGATACCAAAATTATAGATGTGTAAAATTAATAAAGTTGACTCTGCTTTGCAGCGGCGACTAGAAACTTGATTTGTTATTTATGAATAAGAAAATAAATCAATTTATATTGGGATTCTACACAAGTATATGTATCGTTATCAAGTAATACATGACTTTCTTAGTACGCCCCAAATATCGATCTCACAAGGAAGGTGCAAATTTGTAATTGAAATTTAAATCTGGAAATTCACAATGATAAAGAAAATCTACTACACTAAATTTCAAATGTTCAATATCTTAACATAACAAAATAATTAACTACAAGCGAAACTGTAAAGCAAAGCTAAGTAATAACTACCGAATAATATTTTTGTGACAAAGTTATCAAAAATGAGAAAACATCTTTCCCACTACAATGAGTGTTTAGTTAAATGAGAGAGATAAATGATTTTAATTTGTCATGTGCTAAATAGGAACAATTTTAATTCTTTACCTCTATTCAAGTGTTATAGAGAATCATTGGCAAATCTTAGGTTTAGTTTCTATGTCCGTGGTTAGGCTGGGAGGATACTAGCTCCCACTCTAGAGCTCCCACTTTCCTTCCCCTGAAGGCTAACTCTCGCTTTAGTTCTTAAAAACTAAGACCAAATTGGGGATTTTTGTTTTTCACCCTAGAATCTCTAATTATTCCCCCACTAATATATATTTCCCTATTTATTTACACATAATTCCACGAACAAAACACTCCATCATGGAATCAAATTTGATTCTCACTTTGTTGTGAGAATCATACTCTATTTCCCATATAGTATGTTTCACAACAGATGTTAATATTTCAATTGGCCAAATCGAAATATAAATTAAGAATGGACTGAAAAAATCATCACAATTTATTTTATATTTTAAAATTGGCACATTCAAATTATCTCTTCATTTCACCATATCTCAGAGTAGGGAGAAAGACAAAGAAAATAACTCAGATCTCATGAGAAAGATAAGACAAAATATGAATTTCATAAATAAAAGAAATTTTATACAACAATAACAAACACCTCTTGTCTTTAACTCTTTCTCAAAGCAAATCCCTTGTAGCTCCTCTTGAACTCTTTCTCTCTTTAAAAGACTCTTGTTTCTCTCTTTGAATATGTAAGGAAGAAGTAATCTCTCACTTTTCTCCCTCTCCAACAGCTCTTAGGAGAAATCACACTTAGACTCACCACACTACACAATACTCACAATAGAACACTTAAGAAAACTCAATGACACAATACCTGACACCTTTTTCTGATCAATTTCTTCTTTAAAAGGAGCATAATGTTGGTTTTCCAATAGGTGTATCAAATAACTCTTCAAAAAGCATCCAAATTCCTCGAATCTTCTAGATTTTTACCTTGCACGAACTTCACCGCTGTCGATGCCCATGATAACACCATCGCCGCCCGTGGCCCAAATTAAATTTGTGCTCTCTATCAAATGGTGCCATCGACACTGAGTGTTTCTGTCCAAAAATGCTATTTTGACTCCAAATTTTGTCCTTCAAGCTTGCTTTTTCCTCTAAGCGTTAAAAACCATCAACCTGCAACAAAAAATAAAAAATACCTTCCTTTAAAGTGCAAAATCACCAAAAATGAGTATAAAATATATGTCTAAAATGCATATATTTTTGGTCATAAAAAACCACACTGGATGGTTATTCTGCCTTTCTCGCGCATCCATTTTCACGGCTTTGCGTAAGTTTTCTTCTTTAGCAAACCAACTTGACCTTTATCTCTTAGGTGAAATACACAGTCAAGAATTCTTCTTTCATAATTTTTGGAGAAGACCCCTATATACTACTTCAGGCCTTCCATAATGTTAACAAACTTTCCTTGGATTTCCTCATAGAATTCAAATTATCGCTTCTTAACTCTATTCATTCTCTCCAGCTCCGTCATAGGAATCACTTGAGATCTTCAGGGTGGCTCCCTCATCTCAACTTCTGTAGGATACCATGTATGACTTGGCTCTGTAGATAATAGAATATACGACTCAATGTCTGGGTAAGTTGTCTCCTAGCGTCTTGTGTCAGTGGCTATGAACTCAAAAGAATCGTAGTGATTTAAATGGAAAAAAATTACAGGTTGGGCATTCCATGAATGCTCCTCCTATCGATGGTTGTATGGGAAACTCAATGTTACACATCGGGCAACCCCTGTAAAGTTCATCTGGTACTGCTGGTAGTATCTGCTATGCAGGAAGCTCGGGTGCGTCCTCCATAGCAGGCAAACTATTAGAAGTCTCTCTCATACAAGGATAAAAAATTTTCCCTCAAGAATCGGGGTGAGTGTATTTTCTGCATCTTTCTTGTGTCTTTTCCTAATGTAGAAAAGCTTTGTGCTTGTGGTGATTAGTGATTCAACACTGTGTTCTTCTTAGTGGTGCATCAGACCCTTTCTTCATCAGCACCGACTAAATTCCCCGTTGATGTAGTAATCATAGACAACAAATGGATAGTTCCTTCCATCAGATTTTTTTGCGTCATCACTTTCTTCATCTTCGATGAGGAGTCTTCTTTAATACCAACCTTTAGCAGCAACGGTAATCCTTCTTTCTCTTGGTGGCTGACTATGTCCATCAGGGGACCATCATAGTTTACGTTGACCTAACCAAACTTTAGGTCAAAGTCTATGATGCCACCTTGAGCTGCCCTTTCTTTGTTTAGTGCGAGATTCAAGCTGTCTCTAAAGGCAAAAATCAACTTTTGTATCGACATTTTTCTACAGAAGACAAAAAAACATCAGTGTGCTAAAATTTAGCATGAACAAGAACAAAAATAAAGCATTCATAAAAAAAAAATTTAATTTGTAATTGTGCAAATTTCTTATTTAATTTATTTTAATTTAATGGAATTTCAAAATTAAAGACAAAAGAAGAAAATTAAAGTGAACAATTTCCAAAACTTTCATTTTGTTGAGGTTAATTTTATTTCAAAATTTTGAACCTAGTCACCACGCTTGTCCAAATAAATAACCCCATAACAATCAAAATCTCAACAGGATGATTTCAAGCATTGTTATGTCGGATAGTACGTCTTCAAGTAGTAGCCATTAACCGACAGCATAGGTCTTTTGCCTTGAAAATCCACCAGCTGGTAAGCTCGTCCCAAATAGACCTTCTCTATGACAAATGGTCCCTCCCAAGTTGGTTCAAATTTTCCACCTATCTTGCGGTATGGAAGAATAGGTCGAGAATGAGAACAAGGTCACCAACTTTGAACGCCCTTGGGCGGACCAATAGTCATGAGCCTGCACCATCCTTGCTTGGTAGAGCTCCAAATGTTGTTGTACATTCATTAATTTTCCCTCGAGACTTTCCAATTATTTAATTCTAAATTTTACACTTTCTTTAATTATAATTTGGTTGGTGATGAAAACTCTGAGAGATAGTGTCTAAACTTCTAGTGGCAGTATGACCTCAGATTCATACACAAAGTAAGAGGTTGTACATTGAGTGGGAGTTCTGAACGTTGTCCGGTAGGCCCACAAGGCTTTTAATAGTTTATTATGCCAATCTCTTTTGTTTTCATCCAATATCTTCTGTAAGATTTGTACGAGCATCTTGTTGAAGGCCTTGACCAATCCGTTTGCTCTGCAATAGTATATCGTAGAGTATGTCCAGTCCATCCCATGTCGTTTGATGAAATTGTTGATCTTTGTGCTTTTGAAGGCTGACCCATTGTCAGAAATCACTCTACGTGGCAAAATGAAACGGTGGACAATCTGGCTTTTGAAAAATTACAGAACATGTTGTATTGTAACCTCTAGTAATGACACTGCCTCTGCCCACTTGGAGAAGTAATCCATAGCGGCAAGAATAAATCTATGTTCCTTAGAGGATGAAGGGTCTATCAGACCTATTATGTCCATGCCCCAGCACTTGAATGGTCACGATGCAATAGCTGGGTGTAGCACATTTGAAGGTTGGTGTAAGACCACCCCATGTACATGGCAAAGGTGGCACCTTAAAGCTGTATCCATGCAATCAAATATCATTTATGTCTAATAATTCCCGAGTCTCTTAATCTTCAATTTCATCTTAGGCCCTTAATGGTGAGCGCCACACAATCCGACATATAATTCATTGACAATATTCTGTGTTTTGGCTATGCTTAGACCTATCAAGCACATCTGATCGAATGATCTTCTGCAGAGGACATCACCCACTATAGCATATGACATAGTTTTTCTCATGATGTGGTATGCCCCAGATTCGTATTTTGATAACTTTTCAGTTTTCAAATATTCCTTACGCCAATCTTTGTTGATGTCAGTAACTGCAATCATCATTCCTTCTTCTTCTTCTTCTTCTTCAAATTTGAGTAAGTTATCGAGGTCGATCTAAGGCAAAACTCGTCGTCCTTGTACTGTAATGTCAATGGAATCCTCTGGTTGACATGCCAGTTCCTAGGCAAGTTTTGATAGAGCGTCGGCATGGGTGTTATCTCCTCGAGGAACTCGGTATAGAGTTACATTATGGATCTGCTCTAAGAACTTCATTATGTACAGGTGAATTATGCTAGCCTTGGTTTCAAAATCTTATACTGTCTGACAACTTGTTGGATGGCGAGTTGTGAGTCACCATAGATGACGATGTTTGTTATATCCATTGAGATTGACAGCTCCAACCCAGTGATCAATGCTTTATACTCTGCTTCGTTGTTCGTACACAGCTCTGTCAGGTGGTAAGAAAATCTCAACATACCCTTATCTGGCGTGATGAAAGCAGTCCAATTTTTGCTTTCCCTAGTGTGACCATTTTTTATCCTTTATTTTTTCTGGCTAAAGACGCTCCATCAAAGTACATTTCTCAATGCCTAACACTGGATGATTATATTTGTAGTATATGTTCATATTGTAATTCATCATTGAGTGGGGACCCAGTTAGAAGTGGGTGCGCTATGAGAAAATCTGCTAGAATTTGGCCCTTTATAGCGCGGAGGGGAACAAAGTTTTTATCGAATAGCAATAAAATTATCGACCACCTTGCTAAATGTACAAAAAGAGTTGGCAGGACATCAAATATTGAAATTGATTAACTTTTAAACTGAGGGTAATCTTATGAGAGAACATGTAATGCCTAAGCTTATGGGCGGCAAAAATTAAAGTTAGACAATGTTTTTCAATAAGCAGATACATTACTTCCTTCGGTATTAGACAATGACTCAAGTAGTAGAGTGTGTTTTCCTTACACTCATTATTGACCTGAGCCAACAAGGCTCTGAGAGAGTCGTTTAAGGCTGCAGTATAAAGTATCAACAGTTTTCTCGGGATAGGGTCTGCAAAAACAAGGGGTGTCATTAAGTATCTCTTAACATCCTCAAAGGCCCGCTGATATTTTTCTTCCCAAAAAAATTTGGTATCCTTTTTAATTAATGCCAAGAAGGGCTGACACCTACCTGAGAGATTAGAAATAAAGTGTTTTAGATATGTCAATTTTCTTTGAAAGGAACGTAGTTGTTAAAAGTTTTTGGGAGGAGGCATTTCCAAGATAGCTTTAATCTTATTTGGGTCGCTTTTCATTCCTCGATGACAGATAACGAATCCTAGAAATTTCCTAGAGGTGATGCCAAAGGTGCACTTTAAGGGATTCATCTTGAGATTATATTATCGTAATCGTTCAAACACAATCCTTAAATCATATAAATGGTTTATTTTCTATTTTCTCTTGATGAACAAATTATCCACGGAGCACTCCACTTGGTTGTGAATGAGGTCGTCAAAGATCTTTGTCATAGCTCGTTGATATGTTGCCCTGGCGTTCATAAACTAGAATGCCATCACTGTGTAACTAAAGATCTCAATTGATGTTCTGAAGGATGTAAGTGATGCATCCTCTAAAGCTAACTTGATTTGGTTATAACCTGACGATCCATCTATAAAACAAAAAATCTCATGTGTCGATGCAATATCCACCATTAATTCTTATATCGGTAATAGAAATTCATCTTTTGAACATGCTTTGTTTAAATCCCTGAAGTCAACACAAACACGAATTTGTACATTTTTCTTCTTAACTGGTACGATATTGACTAATCATGTGGGGTATTGGTCTTCTCTTACAATGTTAGCGTTTATTAGCTTATTCACCTTGATAATGACTTGTTACTTTATCTTGAGGCACATTCTTCTGGGAGCTTGTTTTAATGGGATCATATCTTTGTCCACCCCGAGTTTATTAACGGCAACTTTTGCTGACAACCCTAGCATCTCAGCATAACTCTGGGAAAAGCAATTTTTAAATATTAACAATAACTCTATCAATTCTTTGGATTCTTCCTTATTGAGTAGAGAACTTATAAATGTGGGTCAAAGATACTCCTCACTCTCGAGGTTGATTTCTTTTAATTTATCCACCATTTACTTAATTTTTTCTTCAAATTTTGGTGGGGCGCACCAATCAACTGATCTTGAGAGTCATCCTCTACATCAAGGCAATCCTCTTCCAATCCGCTAGTAACAACCATGCAAAATTCAAAGTCATCGAATGGTCCTACAATACCAAATTCAAGACCTTTTTTTGAGTTAGGAGTTAGACTTTTAACATTCCAAAATTTTTTAAAAAGTTGTAGCTTATCATTTGGCATTTTTTTTGGCACTTATCCTTGTTGCATTAATTTTTGTACACAAGGAGAAAAGTAACCAAAACATAATTCCATTAATTATTCAGACTCCTCTTTGATATTACATTATTTTCAGAACTAGTAGAAGGGGAAGCATGATAAAACTTGATTGGCTTCAAACCAACACTACGGACTTTCTTGAATTCGAAACTCTCAACCTTTTGAGGGTAGATTGGAGTAAGGGTCATGGCATGCACATAGTGGTTGATCCGATCATACATCGACTCACATTCATCTTTTTCCACTTCTTCCAAGGAAATCTCGTATTGAGGTTTCTTTTGTTTTATCATCATCATTTCTTCCTTGGATCTTTCTTCACAAAACTTTCTTCCATGTCGATGTTGATGGTTGGCCTAGTCCGTTCAACAGTCATGTTGATTCTTCCTCATCCTCGTCTCGGCCTCGATCTCGGGTGTATGGGCTATAAGAACCTCTACCATTCCATTGTAAATAAATGATAGTAGATTGTTGAAGCGGAGTTGAATGGTCTCTTCTTTTTAATTCTTCAAAATCTTCTACTTAATTTGCTACAATTTCACGAAAAAAAAACATTTTCCTTTGGAGGTGCATAGTAGGCATCGTCTTCGTGGATACCTACTTCATGAACTAAAAATGGCTGTAAATCTCCCTTAAAACAATGTTCTTTCCCTTCTTTGAAATATTTGAAGCACTGTTGTAAAGATGATGGAACCATGTTATGCTGGTGAATCCATGGTTGAATTCACCATTATAATCACTACGTATCTTCATATACCCATCCATATGCTCATCAAAATGTTCTAAGTTTGATAGCTTATCCACAGTATGGTTCACATTTTCCAAAATCCTCTGTAATAACTGTGACTGAGAATTAGATCCAGAAGTCTGACCTTGTGATGTAGAAGCATGTGAAGTAGAAACTCGTGACTTCAAAGCAGCAAAACTACTAGATAATCCACCCCTATAGCAAAAATAGAATGATGTGAATAAGACTTCACCTTCACACTAGTAATGGGCTTTAGTGGTTGTAAGATCTCCTCCCAACTGTCAAATCTAACTCCACCCTGCTCGCATAAAGAAAAGATCAAGGATGTGAATCTCAAACCTGTAGTAGTAGTAGCAACGACAGAACTGATAATAACTCCATGAATCAAACCTCCAATATCAATAGGCTTGAACTGTTGAATGCAATAGTTCAACGTTGCTTGATCTCAAGTCATTTCACTCAAATGATTTGTAGGTAGCAGATGAGCAGAAATAAAATAATACCATACCTTTACAAATGACATCCAACTTTGAAGTGAAAAAGTCCACTCTTCTTTCATTTGTAATCCAAAGACCTCTTCTATCGGTCAAAGATGTAATAATCTTGTCCAGATCCTCCTCAGTAAGACTATAGTTTGAATAAAAACACAAAGTACTCGGGGGCAAATGATAAAACTAATTAATTACCTCAGGAGAAAAAAACAATGTCTTCCCCCTCACCATGACTCCTTCTTCATCAGTTTCAGGGAGATTCACATAGAACTCTCGTACAACAGAAATCACTGCGATAATAGAAAAAAGAATAGAATTGCTCCCACTAGCGGCAAACAATCAAATCTTCTACAGCTCCTCCCAAACTTTTAAAACACTGCTCAACAATCAACTTTCTCGACGGCAGTGCGTCACTGTATCGATTATGTGTTCTCTAACTCACAAACTTGTTTGAATCAAATGGAGCCTTCGCTTTACTCCTCCTCATTCTTGGTGACATTTCTAAAAAGCGTATAATATTCACAATAAATTTCAAATTCAACTCCAAATCACTAAACTAAACTCCTAAAAGCTTAAACTAACAAATCCATGCCTTTTTCATAGAATTTTCTGAAATTTTCACCATGAATAGTGATTTTTGGGTAGCTTATAAATGTGCTCAAAATAGATGTTGAAAATAAAAATTTTTGTATATAATTGAAGCTCTTACCTCATGGATATCAAATCTAACAATTTTTGCTCCAAATCTCCAAGAACTCTTCGAAATATAGTATGCCCTAGCTCCAAAATCATGAAAACTCGAAGAAGAAGGAGAAGCAAAGGTGCGTTTTTTCACTTAAAACCATTCGCGAAGAAGTTGTTGTGAACTGGCGCTTAAGCTTTAATGCTTCGATGCTTAGGCACCTGTCTCTTGGTTTAGGTAACACTTAAGCTCGGGTCTTGGCGCTTAGACGCAAGTGCACAAATTTAAATTTTTTTGATTTCAGTAAAATGCACGTCTAGTCTAAGTCAATCAACCCTAAATGGCCTCAAAATACTTTAAATACTATTTTCTTCCCTCTTAACTCTCCTTTTACGCAAGATTCTCTAATCTTAACTAATTTGATTAAACACACAATAACACGAAATTTCACACAAAAGAAACACTTATATTCATTCAAGAACAATTACAAATGTTTTTAAATAATAGATTCTCGTTCCAAATAGTCTTGAATGAGAAGATTCCTAACATAAACACTAGACAACCATAACATTAAAACACACTAAACACACTTAACATTAAACAAACACTAAATACATAAACTCTAAATCATGAACTTAATTCCATTCCCTAGTTGAAGGATCAAATGGCCTATCATTAATCTCTCCTTCAGCATTTGGAATGCATATCTGAAAGAATAGACGATAATTAATAACACTAGTTGAATCTTCTTCAATCCATATGTTTTTCAGATACATAGTCTTGTCCGCTTCTTCTATAAAATTGGTATGGCTAAACTGCATCTTAAGTTGCCATCCCATATGATCCAGATGCTCGTTAACTTCCATCACTTCTGCTTCAATTAAAGCCACATTAGCCTCAATCATAGTGATTTTTTTTGTTATTCATTCGATACTAACGACGAGAAAACTGTTATATAACTCTTGCGCACTCTAACTAATAAAGTTCTTCTCATTGCCTCCTCCTTCTTCTTCAAATCACTCTCCTAAGATGACATCTTTCTAAAACTCTCTCTTTTTCACTTAGGATTTTGGGTTTAAATTGAATTGTGGTAAAAATCCTTACATAACCCTTCTATTTATAGGCTCCAAACTCTCCTATAAATCTTAGGCACGTTTAGAACTGTCTACCATGTCAAAGAAAACTAAATCTCAATTAAAACTTCTCAAAAATAAATTTAGCACATGTTTTTTAACTGTCGCACTTAAGCGCCATATCTTGGCGCTTAAGCGCCAGTGATCAATTTAACACAAGTTAACTTAACGTCCAAATACTCGTTCTAACATGTTTATGTCATCTTTAAAGGTCTTAGAATAGTCACTAACTTATATATAATCAAAAATGCTATCATAATTTTCTAAATCACACACAACATCACAACAATAAAAAAACATACTGATAACTATAGGTTGTGATCCCCGATAATATAGTTGTATAAAATTTATAAAGTTGACTCCGTTTTTCAACGATGCCAAAAACTTGATGTGGTATATTATGAATAATAACGTTAAACACTTAATCCTGGGATTCTACGCAAGTATACGTATTGTTATCAAGTAATACAAGACTTTTTATTTAAGTCCCAAATATCGATACTACGAGGAAGGTTTAAATTTGAAATGATAAATTAACTAGAAAATTCATAGAAATAAAACAAAATTAGTGTCACTAATTTTAAATGTTTGAGATACTATCAGAACTAAATTATTAACTACTAGCAAAATTTAAATGCAAAGTTTAAAATAGTAACTACTAAACTATGTTTATGTGATGAAGTTTTCTAATATGAAAAAACATCTTTCCCACTACAATGAGTTTTTTGTGAAATGAGATGAAATAAATAGTTTAAATATATATTGTGCCAAAGAGAAGCAATTTTAATTCTCTACCCTAATTTAGTATTATAGAAAATCATTGGCTAATCTTTGGTTTAGTCCCTAAATCTGTGGCTAGGCTAGGAGGATACTAGCTCTCACTCCAGAGCTCCCACTTCCCTTCCCCTGAAGGCTAACTCTTGCTTTAGTTCTTAAGCACTAAGATCAAATTGAGGATTTTAGTCTGTCACCCTAAAATCTCCAATTCTACGCCCAACAATATATATTTCCATGTTTATTTGCACTTAATTTCATGAATGAAACACTCATCCATGGAATTAAATGTGATTCTCACTCTGTTGTAGAACTCATACTCCATTTCCCAGATCACACATTTCACAACATATTTTAAAAAATCAATTGGCCAGATCCAAAAGTAAATTAAGAACAGAATTGAAAAACATTCACAATTTATTTTATATTTTAAATTAGCACATTTGAATTATCTCTTCGTTTCACTATATCTCAGGGTAGGGAAAAAGATAATAGAAACTACTCAAACTTCATTAGAAAGATACAACGAAACACAAATTTTATGTATAAAAGAAAGTTCATACAACAATAATAAACAAACAACACTTAGCTGAAACTCTTTTTCAAAGCAAATTCTTTGTAGGCTCTCTTAAGAAATGTAGGAAGAAGAAATCTCACACTTCTCCCCCTTTCCAACACTCTTAGAGAAGAATTCACACTTAAACTCACCACAAAAACTCAAAACTATAAATAAAATAAAATGACTAATGGGTGGAATATCGTGGAAGAGAGTAGAAAGAGGTTGAAGGGTGCAAAGGGGCGTGAGGGGGAGATTTTTTTTTGATCAATTTCAGCTCTAAATAAAGCCTATGGTTGGTTTTCCAATAGGTGCATCCAAAAACTCTTCAAAAAGGGTCCAAATTCGTTGAATCTTCTAGAAATAGGGCCTGCATTGACACTGGCGCCGTCGATACCCATTCTGGCACCATCGACGCCAGTGGCCATTTAATTAGACCACACTCTTGATCAAATGGCGTTGTGGCACTGAACAATTCTTAAAAAACTCCATTTTGACTCCAAATTCCATCCTTTTTGCTACATTTTTGCTCCAAGTCCTAAAAATCAACATCCTGCAACAAAATATGAAAAATAACTTCCTTGAAAGTGCAATATCACCAAAAATGAGTATTATATATGGTTTAATAATGCATATATTTTTGGTGTATCAAAATCCCAAAAACATAAATGTTACTTATCCTCAAGTGACTCCTTTACTACATAAAAATATGACACATGACAAAGATTTTAGCTTCTAGATTTTCATGATTTAGTTCACTAAATACAATAGTATAACTTAAGAAAAATGTAAAATAACTCCAGTTAATACTAAAGGTATAAGAATATATAGTAGTCAAGTCTAAGATTTTTTTGAAGGAAAATTGTAAATTATTCATATTAAAAGCACTTAGAATATCCATATAAAAAAGAACTTCATGAAACTTTACTAGTAAATATGCTAATACTAAAATATAAGTTTAGAAATGTAGCCAAGCCTTCTTCTTTAAGTTGATTCAATTGAAGCCAATTTTAAGTAGGCATCTCCTCAAGCTTCTCCTCACATATTTTTATTTTCTTTCTTTTTAGGATCATTTTGAATCCTTTTTCTTTTCTTTTCCTTTCAGGGTCATTTCCAATCCTTTTTCTTTTCTTTTCTTTCTCTTTTTTTATGTGAGGATTACTATATTTGGATAGACTTTAATGATTTTGAACTTCACTATCCTCTTCTTAAAGTTATAAACTTTTCACATTCCTTCACTTTATAAATTTATATTAGCTTTAAGGATTTTTCATAAAATTTTATTCTTTATTCTTACATGAATCTCTAAAATTTTTAATACTTCAAAAATACAGATTCATTTACTTACAATAGAAAAATATAGTCTTATTCTATCATACCAGATATCTTAATCTCTAAAATTAACCTTTATTATTGAAAAATTTTACTTAAGTTTAATATATATTTAGAAACATAAATATAGTTATCTAAAGTTACCCTCTAATACCAAATCTCATGTTAAATTTTAAAATATTTTGAAAATATAGCTAATTGAGGACAAATAAAATTAAATTTCTTTTCTTTAAAATGGAATTTTTCTTTTACCCCAAACTTAAATTTTTAAAAGATTTAGCATGAAAAACTGAAAAAATAAAGGGTCAATACATAAGAGAAAGACTTACATGTTGAAGGTTTTGATATTGAAACTTCACTCTGAAATATTGCAGGTGCTAATATGAAAAGCTACAAGACTTAAAACATTAAATAACACATAATACATATAAAAATGTGCTGAGAAACAAATACATTCAACAAAGTACTAAAAACTAACAATAGTACTAAAATGATTTCCAATGTAAAAACACTTTCACAAATCTACTATTCACAATACAACATAATATTTAAAATAAAGTGTCACACTGTAAAAACAAATAGTCACAATAATAAAGTACAATTCAACATAAACTAAACAAAAAAATTAAACTAAAGCATCACCAATCATCATATTCTTCTTCTTCTTCCACATCCAAATTTTGCCACTGATATGGGGTAAAAATAGGGTATTTAGGAAACTAAACTGAGTGGTCACCCTTCCTGTGTTTTACAATCGCATCATCATAAGTAGCATCATATTCAAACTTTTGTCTTGTCAAATCATCATTGTGTGCATTTATGGCCTCCATATTTTCTATTCTAATTTTCATTCTCAAGATATCTCCCTGTTGGATCATCATCTGCTTCATAATTTCCTGGAGAGTAGGGGAACTAGAAGTAGTGGTACTTGAAGCAGAAGGAATATCCCTACTCCTACTTCCAGATCTTCTTCCAACATGAGATTCATAAGTCTTAATATTGGCAGAACCAATAGGGTTTAGATGTTCAATCCTCTCCTTATCCATTCTAAAATCAACTCCTGCTTATTCACATAGTGTGAAAATCAGAGCAAGGTGTGCTAAACCACCAGTAGTCTCTCCCAAAGCAAAAGAGCAAGTGTTTCTATAAACAATAGAGCCTACATCTATCCTTCTCATTTGCTGGATACAGATGTTCAAAAAGGTTCTATCCTCTGAAACCTCACTAAGATGATTTTTTGGTATCATTATATCAGAAATAAAGTAGTGTCAGGCCTTAGATACTACATTTAACATAGAAAGAGGAAAGTTTACCTTAACATAATTCTTCACCTTCCAAGCTCCTCTTCCGTCAGTAAGAAAAGAAATAACTTCATCTAAGGCCTCATTTGTATAAAAAAATGATTTGTACTGGAAGCTACACACATCCTCCAACTGATAAAATTCATTAAGTTTCCTTGCAGTAAATTCTACCATTTTCCTACGAACGAAAACGTAGTCTTCAGAAGTTTCCTTAAAGTTGGCATAGAACTCCATCACTACACCAATAATAGCCTCAGTAGTAAAGTAACAAAAATTCTCCTACTACCGATCATTGATTAATCTTTCAACTTCTCCACCAGGATTTTTAAATCCTTGATCTAAAATTACTTTCTTAGTTGCAAGTAGACTATTGAAAAAAATGTTGGCCTTGTAGTTGAAAAACTTTTAATCATCAAAATCCACTTTTCTCTTTCCCTTTCTCATTCTTGGTGCCATGCGAATCTAAGAAAATCTGATAAAATCCAAATAAATTCCCAAAAATTCTGAACATCACAATGTGAATCATTTTAAACTTAAATTTACTAAGTAAGAGTTCTTCACCAAAGGATTTTTTGAAAATATTCTAAAAAAAATTCAAAATTTTGGATCTCGGCAATGTAAGATAAATACTTGGTGAAGATAAAAAATTTTGAGTTCAAAGTGTAGCTCTTACTTATAGAAGATAAAATCCAAACTTCTTTTGCCTTAAAATCGCCTCAAATTCAAGCAATAGTAAGCCCTAGGTGTAAAAACCGGAGGTTGAAGGTGACCAAAAGTGTAAAAATGGTGCTTTTACTGTGTAAATCATGAATTTTAAGGTGTTTAGGTGGTTTTTGGGTCGAGCGCGTTGTCGGCGCCCATGTCAGCGCCGTCAGCGCCTGTGGCCAAAAATTCATTTTTTTAATTTTCAGAATTTTTAACTTTATTTAAATTCACTCAAAGTCTATTTAGTCTTTTTGAAAACTATTTGTGAAAATACACTTTTTACAAATACATTTTTCTAAACACACTTTCACATACATAAAGCAAACTAAATTCTAATTCAGCATTGAAATCAAGCCACAATACTAGAACGCTAACACAAAACTATACACAATCAAAGTTTATAGAGTTCTAAAGCAAAGTAAAGTAAAGTAAAGTAAATTAAATCCATAGAATCACATTAAAATCATAATTACTTTAAAATAGTAGATAGTCAAACTTCTTCAATTACTCTACTTCATCTTTAGTTTTTTCTCCTCCTTTAATATATCTCATAGACTATTAATGGACGTACAAGTTGTAGAAGGGTCGGTACTGGAGTTGATCAGTCAAATTTTCATCAAACCATTCTTTTTCTTGAACATCTAAACCAATCCTGCTTTAATTTCCAGTATGTTCAAAGTTCTCGTTCACCCTCCAATCTAATTGATCAAAAAAGTAGTTAAGATTTTCTATTGCATTCATAATACTTTGAGGTTCTCTTTCTATTTTTTTCATTTTCTTCTCTAAAGCTATTGAACTTCCAACTGTTTGTGGCATTAATGGTGTTGAAGCTGTGATGAATGATCCAAGATAACATCTAAGTTTCATTTTCATTCCCAATAGAATTGTCATCAATAGGAATCATGGGCTCCTAAAGCAATAATACTTTCTCTCAACTTTCATATGACACTTGAGATTGACTGCAAAGTAAGACAATTGTGGAAGGATACCCCAGTTCATATTTTGGCCCATTCATAATAATACCCATAACATATTTGAAAATAATCGATTCCACATCAATGGGCTTCTCAATTTGAATGCAATAGTTTAAAATGACACTTTCTCTTAGAACTCTACTAATCTTCATGGTAGGGAGTAATTTTACAGATATGAAGACATGTCATTATTTTGATGTTGGATTAAGTAGTGAAGTAGAGAAACTAACGTAACCCTCATCTCTAATTTCCTAATTATCATTCTCATCCATCAAAAAGTTATGTAAATCTTTCACCATATCTCTCGTTGTTATAAAATTTGTATAATGACAGATTGGAACATTTTCTATCATATACAAATCATTAATTTGGGCTGAGTAAATGGTACAGCCTTACCTTGAACGAAATCAACTCCTTGGGCAATTCTATATAAGTTAGCATAGAATTCCTTTACTACTGATACAACAACTGCAGTAGTAGTGTAGCATAGAACTTCTCAATGTCTGCAATTATTTTCTCAATTTGTGAACTTGGATTACTCAATCCATGATTGACAAAGCCTCTCTCCTTGACAAGTTTCTTTTTCGTAATGACTTTGTCGCATAATCTCTGCACGTCAAAATTAATAAAATTTCTTCTATTGAAAACTCTATACCTGAAAGTATTTCTAGAATTGGAAGCCATAAAATTTAAATTTTGGAAGCTTCTGGTCATCCAAGACAGTTTTTAGGCCTTTAAAAACACCTCTCGATGGTTATTTAGGAGTGCAATCCCACCAAAGTCCACCACATACGTCCTGAATGCACAAAACTGCTCAAAAATTTGTCGGAGCTCTTGATGGCACTGTTGGCGCTCCCAATGGCGCTATTGGCACCATGGTCTGTGCAGACGGGCGTCGTCAGCGCCAGAGGCCAAAATCACTTCTCTTGTCGTTTTGTTCAATTCGATTCCAAATTTTTCCTCCAATACCAATATTTGTCTTAATTTATGATATATAAAATTGTGTAGGATTAAAAAATATTATTATTTCTTAAAAACACTTATTAAATAAAATAGTAATATATATATAGACATATATAGATTTATATATGGGTTGCCTCCCCCAAAACACTTGGTTTAACGTCGTCAGCCCAACGTATCATTGTTTAATCAGGATGACTTAACATCAAAATTTCTTTAAATTATGACATATGTCCTTCACAATAATGTTTCAATTGATTCCCATTAACTTTAAATATCTTTCTAGTTTTAGGATCTTTATTAACAACACTTCCATAATGATAGAATTTAATCACTTAATATGGTCCTAACCATCTAGATTTCAGTTTTTCTGTAAATAATCTCAATCTTATATTATATAATAAAAATTCTTGTCCAGGTTTGAACTTCTTTTTAGTAATCTTCCGATCATGTCATATTTTCATTTTCTCTTTATAGATTTTTGCATTATCATATGTTTTATTTCTAATCTCCTCAAGTTCATTGAGTTGCAATAATCTTTTGTCACCTACATCTTTTAGATTAAAATTAAATTCTTTAATAGCCCAAAATGCTTTATGCTCCAATTCTACTAGCAAGCGACATGTTTTTCCAAAAATAAGTCTATGTGGGGAAATTCCTGTATGAGACTTACATATACTTTTGTATGCCCATAATGCAGTATCTAATCTAGCAGACCAATCCAATTTATAGGGATTTAAAAATTTTTCTAAAATTCATTTTATTTCACGATTTGATATTATTACTAGATCACTGGTTTGAGGATGATAAGCAGTAGAGAATTTACGCATAATATCATATTTTTTAATCAATTTCTTGATTCTCTTATTCTTAAAATAAGATCCTCCATCTGCAATAATTACTCTCAGCATTCCATATCTTGTAAAAATATTTTTATTTAAAAATTTAGAGACACTCCAAGCATCACATTTAGGTACAGAATCAGCTTTAATCCATTTGAACATATAATCAACAACAAGTAATATATATAAATTTTCAAATGAAGGCATAAATGGTCCCATAAACTTTAATTACCACACATCAAAAATTTCAACTTCCAATATGTAACTTAGAGGCATTTCATTTCTTTTAGAAATATTTCCTACTCGCTGACATCGATCGCATGTTTTAATATATTCATTAACATCTCTGAAAGGGTAGGTCAATAAAATCCAGCATGCAAAATTTTATATGCAACTCTATTTGTTCTGAAATATTCTCCAAATTCAGAATCATGATATCTTTCAAATTTTTTATTGATTTTTTTCATAAGGCACATACCTCCTAATAATTAGATCTTTATATTGTTATATAAATATGAGACATCAAAAAACAGAATTTTGAATCATATATAATTTTTTTAAATGTTGATTATTAATATCTGGTGGTAGATATAACTTATAATATAATTTACTATATCGATGTACCACAAGATATTCATTTCATCAACATTATATAATTGTTCATCAAGGAAATTTTCTAAAATTTCATTTGCAAAATTAATTAATATATTTTTTTTAGTCTAGACAAATGATCAGCTATTTGATTATGAGTTTCCTTTCTATCAACTACAATAAAATCAAACTCATCTAATTAATCTTGGTTTAACATCCTTCTTTTGCATCAAGTATTTGACAATACAATGATCTGTATGCACTATACATTTGGTTCCAATCAAGTAAGGTCTAAATTTATCAAAGGCATAAGCAATAGCTAATAAATCTCTTACAGTAGTTTTGTAATTAATTTGAGCATCATTTTGAGTTTTACTAACATAATATATTAATTTAAAAACTTTGTTGTGTTTTTGTCCTAAAACAACTCCAATAGCATAATCATTAGCATCACATATTATTTCAAATGATTTCTCCCAATCAGGTAGAGCCAATTTAGGTGCAGTGACTAAATTTTATTTCAATAATTCAAATACTTTTATGCATTCCTCATTAAAATCAATTTTTGTACC
>NEWO01000947.1:158725-195477 GCA_003013225.1 Phalaenopsis aphrodite
AGAATTGAAATGTAGGTCAATTCTCAAAAGAGAGTGTCGGAATGTAATGACCGACCTTGAATGTAATGAATCAGAAATGTAGGACTGATTCGAAAGTGAGAATTGAAATGTAGGTCAATTCTCAAAAGAGAGTGTCGGAATGTAAGGACCGTCCTCGAATGCAATGAATTAGAAATGTCGGACTGATTCGAAAGTGAGAAATGAAATGTAGGTCAATTCTCAAAAGAGAGTGTCAGAATGAAAGGTCCGACCTTGAATGTAATGAATCGGAAATGTAAGACTGATTCGGAAGTGAAAATTGAAATGTAGGTTAATTCTCCAAAGATGGTGTCGGAATGTAAGGACCGAGCTCAAATATAATGAATCAGAAATGTAGGGCTGATTCAGAAATGAGAATTGAAATGTAGGTCAATTCTCAAAAGAGAGTGTTGGAATGTATGGTCCGACCTCGAATGTAATGAATAAGAAATATAGGACGTAATCAGAAGTGAGAATTGAAATGTAGGTCATATCTCAAAAGAGAGTGTTAGAATGTAAGGATCGACCTTGAATGTAATGAATCATAAATGTCTGACTGACTCGGAAGTGAGGATTGAAATGTAGGTGAATTCTCAAAAGAGAGTGTCAGAATGTAAGGACCGACCTCAAATGTAATGAATCAGAAATGTAGGACTGATTCAAAAGTGAGAATTAAAAGGTAGATCAATTCTCAAAAGAGGGTGTCAAAATATAAGGTCTGACCTCAAATGTAATGAATCAGAAATGTATGACTAATTCGAAAGTGAGAATTGAAATGTTAGTCAATTCTCAAAAGAGAGTTAGTAGCGTTGAATTTATAAAAATGTATCATGTGAAAAAGGTTGATCCTGTTGAAGGAGATTTGTAAAGCTTTGTGAGTTTTTGTGCAGAATGTGAAATTCTGCGAGGATGTGCAGAGAGTTAGTGTAGATAACGATGGTTGTGCTGCGAGCACGAAGAGTAGGAAATTTCAAAAACGAAAGCATCCACTCAACAACTTTGTTTTATTTTCTTGTTGTTTTTATCACATTTAATTTTGTTTAAAATATTTTATTAAAGTTTTAATTTTAATTGGTTGATTTTCAAAAGAGATTTGTTTTATTGTTTATTTGTTGGTGATTATTTTTCATTTCTGTTTTATTTATAGTTGAAGATTTGTTGTTTCGTTCTTTGTTTATTGAAATTCTGAACCATCACATGGTCTGCGGCTTTCATCCATCGTACAAAAAGGCAATTGACAAAAAGGCACAATTTGAGAGAAATTTCTAATAATTTGCTCCAAAAAGGGATGCCATAGATCAGACATAGGTTAATGCCTCAAAAAGGTACATCATGTAATCCATGTCGAAATACATTGAGCATCATCTCATGCTATGAGTACATCGTAAACTGAATAAAATCAGATACATGTCATGCTGTTAAAAGAAAGAAAGTGAACCCTCTGTACCAGGTATGTTTAGCTCCTGATCAAGCAGACCTTCTAAGTCATGCTCCAGGATAAGAGTTCCCTTCGCATGTACTTAGAGGTACAACCTTCTCACAACTCATATAAAAATAACTCCTCCAATTTTGGGTCCTGCTGAAATCCATACGGTATTTTACTGTCGTCCATTATGTGGAAGGTTACAGACACCCTACGGTGTCGCACTCCTGGAATGCAGTCCTTGGCATCGTCTGCACCATTGCCCTTCAAGACAAGTACTGAACCAACTGGAAGAGGAATCTCCACAGCTCCTCTGAATTTTCTAGGGCTGACTATATTGATTTCTTTTCCAAACTGAATATTGCTTTTACTCATGAATGAGACCGTGCAGAAAGGCCTCACAAAATCATGATGATCAATGTGTGGGGGAATTCAGTCACCTTCTTCATAAATGTTAAGGATGCAACTGTTGGGAATGCAAGTAGTAGGTATAATATTCCACTTGACCATTCTCTTGATCATGCATTTTATCATTGGAGGCAACGGATCCACTTAGTCGTATCTAAGGATCCCAGGCGAATTCCCTTATCTATTGTTCGTGAAGTTATAGCAACAGCCGCATTGGATGGTAATTCTTCCCTTTCCCCTCATCCATTTCTTTGGCTTGGAATATTTCCTCTCCATAAGAAGGCCCGCTCGGCCTCTGTCTCTTAAATCGAAGACGCAGTCCAGAATACTCTTTTCGTCAGTCTCAGAGAAAACCTTGGCGTACATCTCCAGGCCTTCCAATATATTGATGAACTTTCCCTGAACCTCTTCATAGAACTCAAATTCTCTTTTATTTACTCTGCTTATCTTGTAGTATTCTACCATACAAGGAGTTGGCAGCTGTCGTGGGCGTTCCATCCTACGGGCCTCGAAGGGAACCCAAACTGGTGTTGGTTGATCCAAAATATGAGATTCAACCTCTAGTGGAATGTATGATCCTGGGCTCCATGGTGCGTGCTAATCCATCCTTAGTGGGACATATGGTTAATTTGTCGTGAAGCTTGGAGTCTGAGACTCGTTGGTGCTTGAAGTGTATTATTCTATTTTACTGAAATGCTGTAGATGCAGAACATTGCAATCCAGGAATTCTACAAATGCACCCGTGATTGATGTCCCGATTGGTACCTCAATGTTGCATGTTGGGCAACCCCTGCATAAGACATCTGGAACTGGGAGCACATCTGATTTTGTCACAAATCCTGACTCTTCATCTGTAGTGGGCAGGATGGCAGAAGTTTCTCTCAGATCTGGGTATTAAATATGTCCCTTAGGAATGGATGTAAGAAAATTGTACGTCTCTCTAGCGTTTTTGTTCCTGTCGCAGAAAGGCTCTTTGTTTCTTTCGGCTGGCATTTCTGCGCTGCTTTATGCGGAGCGGAGTATTCAGTAATCGTTCATTACGGGCGGCTATCAGGTCCCTTGCTGGAGTAGCTACCATGGAGGGCACATGGTTGCGCCCCTCCATCACATGTTGTTTAGCTATCACATTTTTACCTTTGTGTGACACATTGTCCTGAGTGGTTACCCTCAACAGTGAAGGCAATCCCTCCTTTTCTTTACTACTGACTACATCCATTAGAGGACCCTCGTAGTCCATATCAACTTGGTTGAAATCCACGTTGAAATCTATGACACCTCCTTGCGGCGCCATTTCCTCATTCAGTGCGAGGTTCCAGCCTTCCTGGAAGGCAAAGATCAGCCTCTGTCCTGACATTTTTCTGCAGAGGACAGGAAAAACATCAGTGGGTCGAAACTTGGCACGAACAAGAACAAAATAAAGTATTTATTAAAATAAATTTAAGTTTGTTTTGGTGAAGAGGATTATTCATTTTATGTGTAAGTTTCATTTAATTTAGTAGGGTATTTAAATTGAAAAGTAGAAAAGAGAACGTGTGAAGTTCAAAATTTTTCTGAAAATTTTCATTATAATGAGGTTAATTACAAAATTTGGGCCGGTCATAGACATATGGCCACATAGATAACCCTAAAACAATCAAAGTTTCAATATTTCAAAGAAAGCAGTGGTAAGTGGCATTGAGCGACATCAGGTTGCGTAATAGGTTTTAAGGTATTGTCCATTTATTGGTAACATGGGTCTTTTGCCCTGGAAGTCCACTAACTGGTAGGCTCCTCCTGTATAGACCTTCTCAATGACAAATGGTCCCTCTCAAGTTGGCTCAAATTTTTAACCTATTTTGCGGGGTGCAAGAATAGGTCTTTTGAGCACAAGCACGAGGTCACTAACTTTGAATGTCCTTGGGCATACCAATTTGTCATGGGCTTGTACCATCTTCTTCTGGTAGAGCTCCAAATGTTGTTGTGTTTCTAGTCGTTTTCCCTCGAGACTCTCCAGTTTTTAAAGTATGAGATCTGCGCTTTCTTCTATTGTGAGTTGGTTGGCAACAACGACTCTGAGAGATGGTGTCCAGATTTCTAGCGGTAGCACAACCTCAACTCCATATACGAGCGAATAGGGTGTATACTGAGTGGGATTCCTGAAAGTCATCCAGTAGGCTCACAAGGCTTCTAATAGTTTGTTATTCCAATCCCTTTTGTTTTCATCCAGTGTTTTCACCAAAATATGTCCCAGTATCTTATTGAAAGGTTTGGCCAGACCATTTGCTGTGGGATAGTAAGTTGTAGAGTATCTCCAATATATCCCATGTCTTCTGATGAAACTGTTGATCTTTGTAATTTTTAAAGTTGTCCCATTTTTAGAGATTATTCTTTGCGGTACTCTGAAACGGTAGACGATTTGGCTTTTGAAAAATTGAAGGACGAGCAGTGTTGTAATCTCACATAATGGTACTGCGTCTGCCTATTTTGAGAAGTAATCTGTAACGACAAGTATAAACTTGTGTCCCTTGGAAGTTGGAGGGTCTGTCGGACCTATTATGTACGTGCCTCAACCTTGAATGACCATGAGGCAACAGTTGGGTGTAGCACATTTGGAGGCTGGTGTAAGACCACCCCATGCACTTGGAACTGGTGACATCTTTTGGCTGCATCCATGCAATCGAATATCATTGCTAGCCAATAATACCTGAGTCTTTTGATTTTCATTTTCATTTTCGGCCCTGACTCGTGAGCACCACACAATCTAGCATGTACTTCTTTGATAATATTCTGTGTATCGGCTCTGTTCAAACACCGTAGCCACATTTGGTCGAACGATGTTTTGTAGAGAACATTTCCCACAAGGGTGTAAGTCATAACCCTTCTTGTGATGTGGTGTGCCTCAGACTTGCCTTCTGACAGCTTTCAAGTATGCAAATATTCTATTAATGGCTTACGCCAATCTTTGTTGATATCTGCAACTGCATTTATTGTTTCTTCTTTTCCAAGCTTGTGTAGAGTTTCAAAGTTATTTCGAGACAAGACTCGTCTTCTTTGTACCGTGACTTCAATGGAATCCTCTGGGGGACATGTCATTTCCTCAGTGAGTTTTGCTAGAGCGTCGGCATGGTCATTATCTCCCTGAGGAATTTGGTAGAAAGCCACCTCAGGAATCTGTTCCAAGAGCTTCATCGTGTACTGATGGTATTCTGCTAATCTTGGTTTTAAAATTCTGTATTGTCCAACGACTTGCTGGATGAAAAGTTGAGAGTCACCATAAATGACAATGTTTGTTATATCCATTGAGATTTCCAATTCAAATTCGGTGATTAAAGCTTCATATTCTGCTTCATTGTTGGTGGACAACTCTGTCAAGTGGTAGGAGAATCTCAGCATACCCTTATCTTGCATAATAAAGATCAAATCGATCCCTGCTTTGTATGGTATAACGGTGCCTGATCCTTTGTCTTTCCTGGTTGACGAAGCACCGTCAAAGTACATTTCTCAGCGCTGCGCACAACAAGATTCCATTTGTAGTATTTGCTAGTTTGGTAACTCGTCATTGAGAGAGGACCTAGCAGGCACTGGGTGTGCAGCGAGAAAGTTTTATAGTATCTATCCCTTGATAGCACGGAGGGGAACAAAAGTTATATCAAATTGCAATAAGATCATTGACCATCTTGCTAAACATCCGGAGAGTGTTGGTCAGGTCATCAGATATTGCAATGGATTAACTTTCAAAATTAGGGTAATCTTATGAGAAAGCATGTAATGTCTAAGCTTTTGAATGGCAAAAATTAACGCCAGACAATGCTCCTCAAAAGGTGGATATCTTATCTCCGTCTATATTAGACGATGAATCAAATAGGTGAGTGCATTTTCTTTTTGTTCCTTATTGACTTGGGCTAAGAGGGCTCCAAGAGAGTCATCTAAGGCTGCGGTATAAAGTATCAGAGGTTTCTTTGGGATAGGGGCTGCTAAGATAGGAGGTGTCATTAAATATTGTTTGACGTCCTCAAAGGCCCACTGACATTTCTGTTCCCAAATAAATTTGGCATCTTTTTTAATTAATGTTGAGAAAGGCTAACACCTACCTGAGAGATTATAAATAAAGCGTCTCAGATATGGCAACTTCTCCTGGAAGGAACGTAGCTGTTTCAAGGTTTTAAGGGGAGACATTTCCAAGATAGCTTTAATCTTCTCCGGGTCGATCTCGATTCCCCGATGACGGTCAACAAACCCTAGAATTTTCCCATATGTAACACCAAAGGCGCACTTTAAGGGATTCATCTTAAGGTCATATCGTCGTAACCATTCAAACATGATCCTCAAATCGTACAAATGGTCTATTTTCTGTTTAATTTTGATGACCAAATCCTCCACGTAGCATTCTACTTGATTGTGAATGAGGTCGCAAAAAATCTTCGTAATTGTATGCTGATATGTTGCTCCGGTGTTCTTTAGGCCGAACGACATCATTGTGTAGCAAAAAATTCCAATCGGTGTTCAGAAAGCTGTAAGTGCTGCATCCTCGGGAGTCATCTTGATTTGGTTATATCCCGATGATCCATCCATGAAGGAGAAAATCTCATGTGTCGAAGCGATGTCCACCATCATTTCTGGTATAGGTAGTGGAAACTCGTCTTTTAGACATGCCTTGTTCAAATCTTTGAAGTTGACACAGATGCGGATCTGTCCATTTTTTCTCTTAATAGGTACAATATTGGCTAACCACGTGGGGTATTTATCTTCTTTAACAAAGTTGGCGTCTATCAATTCCTTTACCTCGATGATGACTTATTGTTCTATTTCGAGGTGCATTCTCCTGGGAGCTTATTTTATTGGGGTTACATTCTTGTCCACCCCAAGTTTATGGACTGCAACTTTTGCTGACAGTCCTGACTTTTCATCGTAGCTCCATGTGAAGCAATCTTTGAATTTTGTTAATAGTTTGACCAATTCGACAGATTCTTCGTCAACAGGTAGAGAAATTATAAATGTAGGTCGTGGTCGTTCTTCAATTCTGAGGTTAATCTCTTTCAATTCATCGATAGTAGATTTAATTTCTTCCTCAAACTCTAGCGGAGCATATTCTATTGGTTGATCAATAGAGTCATCCTCTACATCGAGGCAATCCTTTTCTAACTCACTAGTAACAACCATGCAAAATTCATAATCATCGACTGGTCCAACTGTACCAAATCTGAGACCTTCTTTTGAATTGGGAGTTCAACTTTTAGCATTCCATAGCTTTTCAAAAAGTTGAAATTTATCTTTTGGCATTTGTTTTGGTAAGTGTCCCTGTTGAATTAACTTTCGAACACAAGGCGAGAAGTAACAAAAAGGAAATTCCATTAATTCATTAGAATCAACATCCAAATTTACATGTTTTTCAAGCCCAGTAGAGGTAGAAGCACGGTAAAATTTGATTGACTTTGAACCAACACTACAGAATTCCTTGACCTCTAAACTCTTGACCTTTTGCAGGAGAATCGGAGTAAGGGTCATAGTATTCACATAGTGGTTTATTCGATCATACGTTGTTTCATATTCACTCTTTTCTGTATCTTCTAGGGATATCTCATAGTGAGGTTTCTTCTGCTTTGTTATCATTATTTCATCTTCAGAACTGTCTTCATCACCAATGTTGATTGTTGGCCTAGTCCGTTCAACAATTAAATTGATCTTTCCTCGTCCACGTCCCCGGCCTCAACCTCGGGTGCCTGAACTAGACCTTTAGCTACTAAAGAGGAAAAACTAAACCTCAACCAAAAGTGAGGTCAGCATGGTCCCATAAAATATAATCCTTAAACACTAGATATCTCAACTTCTAACACATAATTGAGGGGTATCTCATTCCTCCTAGAAATATTGCTTACTCATTAACATCAACTACAAGTTTTGATATAAGTATTAACATCTATAAAGATTGTAGGCCAATAAAATCCATATTGTAAAATTTTGTATATTGTCTTATCAACACCAAAATGTCCCCCAAAATCAAAATTATGACATTTTTGGATAATTTCATAAGTTTCTTCTAAAGACATAAATCTTTGAATAATTAGATTCTTTCCTTATTTATATAAAAATGATTCATCCCAAAAACATGTCTTAGCTTCATATATGAATTTTATCTTATGTTGGTATGTCATTCCATAGGGTATAATTTCACAAACAATGAAATTCACAATGTCGACATACCATGGAACACGCCACTCATTAACATTGAATATATTTTCATCTGGAAAATGTTCATTAATCTACTTTTCAAAATTGAGTGATTTTTCTAATTCAAGTATGGAAAAATGATCAGCAATTTGATTCTCGACTCCCTTCCTATCAACTATTTCAAAGTCAAATTCTTATAAAAGAAGATTCCATCTTATCAATCTTGGTTTTGCATCCTTCTTTTTCATTAAATACTTAATAGCAGAATGATATGTATGCACTATACATTTAGTTCCAAATAAGTATGTTCTAAATTTATCAAAAACATATACTACTGCTAATAACTCTTTCCCAGTTGTGGTATAATTAATTTGAGCTTCGTTAAGAGTTCTACTATCATAGTAGATAACTTTGAAAATTTTATCATGTTTTTGTCCTAAAACAACTCCAACAGCATAATCGCTAGCATCACACATCAATTCAGAAGGTTTTTCCAATCTAGTGAAATAATAATTAGTTTAGTGACTAATTTTTCTTTTAATAATTCAAGAGCCTTTAGACACTCTTTATCAAAATTAAAAATCACATCTTTTTCAAGTAAATGGCGTAGAGGCTTAAATATTTTTGAAAAGTCTTTAGTATATCACATGTAGAAACCAACATATCCTAAAAAACTCCTAATTTCTTTCACACTTGTTGGGTGAGGTAAATTAGTCATTACTTGAATTTTTGCGGGGTCTACTTCCATATCATTTTTTGAAATTTGATGTCCCAAAATAATTCCTCCTGCTACCATAAACTGACATTTTTCCCAATTAGGGTCTAAATTTATTTCTTCACGGTGGATAATAAATTTTGATAGATGTTTTAAACATGATTTAAATGAAGTTTCAAACATCAAAAAATCATCCATAAAAACTTCAATCGCTTTTCAATTATATCATAAAAGATAGTCATCATGCTTCTTTGAAATGTAGCAGGTGCATTACATACACCAAAGGGCATTCTTTTAAAAGCAAATGTACCATAAGGATTGGTAAAAGTTGTTTTCTCTTGTTCCTCAAAAGCTATTTTTATTTGGTGATAACCAGTATATCCATCCAGAAAACAAAACTATTTATGCTCAGCTAGTCTATCCAACATTTGAACTATAAAAGGTAGTGGAATATGATCTTTCCTAGTGGCAAGATATAATTTTCTATAATCAATGTATATTCACCATCTCGTGACTTGGCTTATTGGTATTAAATCATTATGTTTATTTAAAGTCACAGTCACTCTTCTATTCTTAGGAACACAGTGAATCATACTGACCCATACACTATCTGAAATAGGGTAGATAATTTCGACATCTAACCACTTTAGAATTTCTTTCTTAAGAACTACTTTCATAATAGATTCAATCTCCTTTGAGGATTAGCCCTGGGTTTGCAGTTCTCTTCCATATGAATTCTATGTATAAAAATTGAAGGACTGATTCTTTTTATATCAGCAATTGTCCATCCTCCAAATGTCTTCTTATAACTCTTTAAAGTTCTCATCAAACTCTCTTCTTCTTTATGAGTTAATTTTGAGGAAATTATAATAGGTAATGTAGGGGAATCACCAAAAAATTCATACTTTAAATTTTTTAGGAAGCAACTTCAACTCAAGCTAATGAGGTTTTTCAATTGATGGACAAAAAGATGTATCTTTTTCTGTAGTGTCCAAAACTTCAAAACTTTCTTGAATATAATTTAAATCTTCCTTATATAAATTTTTTTATTGATCTAATTCCTAGTCTTATTCGTGTTCCAACTCTTTCCGTTCAAATTTCTTTTTATAAGTTGCTTTGAAATGACATTCACTTAAATATCTTAGAACATCCATTCTATAACATTCATCATATTTACCTTTTGCAGGGTATTTCCTTGATTTGGAATTATTAAATATAACTGCTTTGATCAATGACGCGTATAGTTAATTCTCCTTTCTGCACATCTATCATTGCTCTTGCAGTGACTAGGAAAGGTCTCCCCAAAATGTTAGGTATTTTCTTAGCTTCTTCCATATCTAGCACATTGAAATCAGCAGGAAAGAAAAAGTGATCCACTTTAACTGAGACATCTTCTATAACTCCCTTAGGATATGTTATTAAATGATCTGCTAGTTGTAGAGTTACAGTGTTAGGGAATATTTTTTCGAATCCCAATCTTTTAAATATTGATAATGGCATAAGATTGATGCTTGCTCCTAAATAACATAAACCTTTCCCATAAAATTTATCTCCAATTACACATGAAATTATAAAGCAATCAGAATATTTAAGCTTTTTAGGAAACTTTTTCTGAATTATAGCAATTGACTCCTCACTAAGTGCAACTATTTCATCATCTTCAAACTTCCTTTTCTTGTTAAGAATATCTTTCATATACTTTACATAGCTTGACATTTTTTCTAGAGCTTCAACAAATGGAATATTAATTGTAAGCTTCTTAAAAATTTACAGAAAATTTGAAAAATTCTTATCCAACTTTTTTTGTCAAACCCTCTGAAGAAATGGAGGTGTTGATTTTTCTAAATCAACTTTAAGTGAAGAAATAGGTCTCTCTAAACCTTTTGGAGCTTCCTATTTTGGTTCTTCAACCTCTTCTCTTTGTACTTCAGTCTCTTTTTGAACTCTTCCTTTTAATTCTATTGTACTTCTAAGTTGAACAGCTTTTACTTTCTCTTTATTATGGTCTATCAGATTTACTTCTTTATTACTAAGACGTGTTCCTTGAGATTTGTTACTTAATGAATTTGTTATTTTTCCCAATTGATTCTCAATATTTCAAATTGTAGCTCCTTGACTTTGTAATTAATTTCCCATTTGTAACACCACTTCTTCTATAAACAACTTCTTCTCATTAAAATGTGAATTACTGTTAAAACCTGGAGGATACGTAGGTCTATAATTGTTATTCCCTTGGTTGTTCTAGTTTTCTAACGTGTTTACTTGATTTCTCCCTCATTACTGATTACTACCACCTAAAGTATTATTCCAGTTAAATTTAGGATGGTTCTTCCAACTTGGATTACAATAGTTTGAATATGGGTTATTCTGCTTATTGTTTATGACATTCAAAGAGTTTAGGGATGCTTGAGAATCTACCATTTGGCCTAATGAAATCTCTTAAATCATGGAAACATGTTGAGAAAAATTCATTCCAAATTAGTTTAACTTCCTTGAAATTGCTGCAACATGATTTGCTAGCATGGCAAGAGCATCAATTTCATTAATATTTGCTACTTTCTTAAGATTTAACCTTGCAGAAGTCCATTGAAAGTTATTAGTAGTCATTTCTTCAATTAAAGCATAAACATCATGAAACGGTTTTGACATCAATGAACCACCAACAATGACATTAATAATAGATCTAAGAGATCCAGCTAATCTTTTATAAAATATTTAAATTATTAACCAATCTGGTATAGCATAGTGTGGATTTTTTAAGAGTTCTTTAAAACTTTCCCATGCTTCATAAATAGATTCCCCTTCAAACTAAAAAAAATATGTAATATCATTTCTAAGCTTAACAGTTTTTTATGGTGGAAAATATATCGCAAGAAATTTCTACGTTAAATCACTCCAAGTTCTGATAGATCCATGTGATAACAAATGTAACCATATATTAGCTTTATCCATCAGTGAGAAAGAAAATAATGTAACTCTTATAGCATCATCTCATACACCATCATATTTAAATATAGCACATAATTCTAAAAAAATGACAAGATGTAAATTTGGATCTTCAGTTGGTGCTCCCCCAAACTGATTATTTGATGCCATTTGGATAATAACAGGTTTAAGTTCATATGAATTAGCCACTATAGTTGGTTTTTGAAAGCTACAATGAACTTCATCCACCATAGGATTAACATAATCTCTTAAAATTCTAAACTTTTCAACATTTTGATTATTTTAATTTGTCATTTCTTGAAAATTTTTAGGAATTTTTATCTTTTTAATTTTTCTAATAGTTTTTTTCCTAATTCAGAATCATAAGACATAAGTCTTGTGGAACCTAAACTATGCATACATTACTATTAAACACATATAAAATAAAATAATATAAAAGAAAAATAAAAACACACTTACAAGAACTTTATATAAAACAACACTACAATACTCCGATAATAAATCTTAAAGTTTAAATAGGACTTTGTAGAAATAGAAATTTTGCTTTCTAAAAAGTTCATTTTGAAATTTTTTGCAAATATTTGTAATTTAACTCTTTTTCTTAACTTTCGGCAGTGGCTCCAAAAACTTGATCCTGACTTTCTATATAGATTTAAAATGCAATATATGCAATTATATGCTTAATTTCTTTAATAGTTACTCTTAATTTGCAACAAAGTCAAAAACTTGATCCAAAGCAAAAGCTAGGAACGTTTTCCACTATGAAACAAATAAGAATATAATTATAATATTTAAATATGGGATAATACGTAAGTATATGTATCGTTATCAAGTAATATAGAACTTTTGATTAAGCCCCGATTATCGAACCCACAGAGAGATTAGAAATATGCACTTTAAAAAACTAGAAAGTTTAGAAATTTTACGTGAAAAAAATCTACTTAGCAAAATATTCTCACTTATACTTATGATGCTAAAATAGGAATGCAAATTCGATTCTTTTGGTAATTTTTGGTTTATGAAAATATAGTAAGCAATTAATTAACTTAACTAAATATTTGCAAGATGAATGCGTTATAAGTAAAATATCGTTTTCCTTATCATGGATAAGTAATAACTAAAGAAATTCTGTTGTGAAAGTATTCTAAATGTGTTGTGCCAAATAGGAGTAATAATATTATTTACCCTTACTAGAGATACTATAAAGAACATTGGCTAATTTATAATTTTAATAGTCTTGATGACCAATTTGGTAGGGAAGATACTAGCTCTCATCTTAGAGTTCCCTATTCTCCCTCCACCTGGTGGCTAACATCTCGTACCAAAACCTAAAACCATAAATCAAATTGGGGGCTTTAGTCTGTAACTCTAAAGTCCTCTAAGTCTGCACCCTTGAAAAGTTTATTTCCTTATTTATTTGCACTCAATCACAAGAACTATATTCTCATCCATGAAATCAATATGTGATTCTAAACCATTTGTTGACTGAGACAATATTATCTTAGATCATACATTTTCTCACAATAGGTATTAACATCTTAGTTGGTCAAATCAAGAAGTAAATGAAGTTCAAGGTGTCAAATCATCACAACCTCTTCCAACATTAAAGCCTAATACCTCACAGAACTTCCTTTCAACACTTAATCACTTATCATTTTAAGGAAAAAGATCAAGAAAATAACTCAGAATCCATTGAGAAAGCACAACCACACATGTGTTTAAAAATAGAAATCATGAACCCAAATGAGAATTCTAAATTAAAACCAAGTGTATTCACAAAGAAAAAAACTTATCTCAAAACTTCTCCATCAAATGTCTTGAAGTTTCTTTAATTCTCTTTCTTCACTCACAATACAAACTAAACACTTAAAATTAAATAAAAGATAGTGGGCTGACAATGGTGGCAGTAATGGGAGGTGGCAGCGACGACTTGGTTGTCTTGATGATCCAAGTCTTCTTTAATGAAAATCCAAAAGGTACTTTGGTGTCCCTTTAAAATGTGTCTCCATTCAACGAATCTTCTAGAAGTTGCCTCCTTCAAAGCCATATGAATGAACTTTCATGTCCATGGGATATTTCCCAAATTTTTTACCAAGGGTTTCTTCAAAAAGCTCTTCAAAAATTTGTCTAAATTCAATGAATCATCAAATAACTATTTCTGGTGCTTAAGCGTGTTGTACGTGACACTTAGGCACGAGCCTCTAGCGCTTAGGCGCCCTTGTTCATTTTTACACCTTTCTTCATTTTTGCTCCAAACTTGACCCGCTTTCACTCCTTTTAGCATTTTTCATCCATTTAATTATACGTGAAAGAAAAAAAAACTTTCATTAAAGTGCAATATCTCAAAAATAGGTATAGAAATGTGTATAAAAACACTATATATTTTAGGTGTATCATTTAACATTTGTAATTAGTAGATTTCTTATACTTTTCTCTTATGTTGGATAATTGGACTAAAAGGGTTGTGAATGCTTTAAATTGATCATTAATTTCATTTGAAGAATAAATCTCTAGACTTAATTTATATGTTTTACTGGCCATATAACTTGTTAAAATTTGTTGTGACCCACTAAGACTCAACAGTGCGATTGCGAAACAACATGAAATATTCTGATTATGCAAATGACTATGAAATATGAGTCATTTAGGCAATGCAACTTAGAGAAATAGGCTTTGATTGGTGTAAATAGAGGACTCTAGGGTGATGGGCTAGAATCATAACTAATATGATCTTGGGTTAAATGAATTAAAGGTTGCTTAGCCAAATTTAGGGCATAAATTGTGGACTCTAGGGTGACATGCTAGAATTGTAACCAATGTAATCTAGGGTTTAAGGAAATAATACTAGGTTAACCAAACTTTTTGACACACTTGATAGAGGGTAAAGAAGAGGAATGCTCCTTTTATCACCATCATATTGCAATTCTTAGAATTAACGCTTACAATCTACCTACATATCACAAGAGAAATGTATCTTTATCAATCTTGAATTTCATATATTTAATTGATAATGAAAAGTTTAATTTAGGAGTAGAAACATAACTTAGGATTAGTTATTAGAAAATTCACCTTTAGCAATCTTCCAAAGTAAGACCTGAAAGTAGTAAGTTTAGGTTGTTATTACTACAAAAGCTTTTGAGAACTCTTTTTTACCTTCTCTGTGTGTTGGACATTCTGGACTGCAGTAGAGCTCTATATTACGAAAGCAATACGTGCACTTGCTTAGGTACCTTGGCACTTAGGTTGAGATTGTGACTTAAACTTAATTATCATTAAAGTGTTGGGAGCATCTGGGGTAGTCAAGCTTTTCTATCGTCATTTTCAGAGAATGAAAGAATGAAGAAAGGAAGCATTAGTGAGAAAAAACTTCAGGATAATTTTAGTTGAATCTGTAATACTTAGATTTGAAAATAGTAGTAGCACATAGTAATTTTAGTTACTGTGTGAATTTAAAAAAAAATAAAAAAGGAAAGAAAATAAATCCAAAAATATCAAAAATATTTCTGATATCTATTATATTACTTAAACCTTTAGAATTGAATGTGAAAAGTATAAAGACTCATGTCGTAGTGGTCAATACTTTTGAACTTAAGCCTGTAATAATTCATATGGTACATAATAATCAATTTGGTGGAGCTTCATCTGAAGATCCTAACTTACACTTAACAAGTTTCTTAGAAATGTGTGCTACATAAGGAATATTCATAAGGAATTAATACTACGTTAACCAAACCTCATTATGCACTCGACAGAGGGTAAATAATAGAAATGCTCCTTTAGTCACTACAATATTGAAATTCTTAGAATTAACACCTACAATCTACCTAGAATATCACAAGAGACATGTATCTTTATTAATCTTGAATTTCACTTGTTTAATTGATCTAGACAAGTTTAATTTAAGAGTATACACCTAAATTAGGATTAGTTTTTAGAAAAATCACATTTAGCGAACTTCCAAACTAAGACCTACCCTTAGGTTGTTATTAATATTAAAACTTTTGAGAACTTTTTCTACCTTCTTTGTTGGACGAACATTTTGGAATCAAGTAGAATTTTATATTACAAAAGCAATACATGCACTTGCATAGGTACCTTGGCACTTAGGTGAAGATTGTGAGTTAAAATAAATTATCTTTAAAGTGTTGGTTGCTTCTGGAACAGTCAAACTTTTCTATCGTCATTGTCGGACAAGGAAAGAATGAAGAAAGGAAGAATCAGTATAAATAACTTAAATATAATTTTAGTTGAATCTACAAGACTTAGCTTGAGAATAGTAATAGAACTTAGTAATTTTAGTGACTGTGTGAATTTTAAAAAAATAAAAAAAAGAAAATAAAATAAATCGTAAAATACCAAAAATATTTTTGATGTTTATTGATGCACCCTTAGCGTGTGTTGTTTTTCTGCGTGTTTTATGTCAGTTTAAATCCTTGGTATAGTGCCAAGAACTTGACACGTCCCGAAATTACGCAGTAATTTAGTTTTAAAAAATATGGCCAATAACTTCACCCAATTTATATTAAGTAGTTAATGTGCAAAATTAAAATGTTATAAAATATAGCAAATAATTCACAAAGTATGGGCTCTACGCAAGTGCACGTATCACTTCAAGTAATATTGGACTGTTGACCTCACTTTTGGTTGAGGTTTAGTTTTTCCTCTTTAGTAGCCTAAGGTCTAGCCATAGGACTTTCCTATTGACTAGTCTTAGAAAACTAGACAAGGAACCCTCACCATTAGAAATTCTACACTCCTCTTTACTCAACTTGAAGTTCCACATATTAGACCTAACCTCTAGCACTTAGTATGTGGGGTCATTATGGGGGAGCTCAAGGAGAGTCCCCTTTGGACTGCTGGACCTTAGTGTTGACCCTAGGTGTTGGTCTATGGCTTAAGGTACATACTTGCACTCACTCTCACTCACAATCATTCACAATCCTAAACTTAAACTTCTAGGCTTTGGTCTCTTGATACTCTTGGGATACTCATGAAGGTGGTCCCCTAAACCCACTAGCCCTAGGCTTGGGTAAGATCACTACATAGAGGACCCAAAATGGGATTTCCATTGGTCCATGGCTTATTGATGGTAGTTGGCACTCCAACTCTACCATGATACCCAACCTAGCTTTTTGCCCCTAAACTCCCCCAAATTACCTAGATACCCTTGGGACATCAAATTTGGCCAAAATTCCCAAATTTGCCCAAAATACCAAAGTTGGTTAAAAAATCATTTCAAACACCATGAAAACACCCAAACTACCCAAAATCACCAAAATTTGCCAAATTACCAAAATACCTCTCCTTAGCCGAAAATTCCAAAAATTTCCAAAAATTTCCAAAACCTCCCAAATATTCCCAATCTAATTTTTCTCAACTACCACATGACCCAATTTGGCCAATTTGACCATCTTTGACCAAAACCCCCAAATTTCCCTTTAAAGACCCATTTTTTCCCAAATCTACCTCAAATGTCTATCAAATTGCTCTCAATTTCCCTCAATTTCAATTCTAAACTCTAATTCACCCTTGATATGTCCAATCTAAACCGAATCCAAGCCTAATTGGTCCATCATCTGAGCCCAATTTTGATTTAGATCCCAATTTTGGCCACATGACCTAATCTCATCAAATTGAATGCCTTAACCCCAAAATTGGCACCCAATTTATGTTGAAAACTCGTCATTAGATCCCTATTGACCATTTACAACAATAAATTTGGAGCTAAACCAAGACTAGCCCAACTTAGACCCAAACCTAGCACAATATGCCAAAATTGATCAAATTTCAAAATTCCTCAAAATTGACCATCCAATTGTACTCAAAACCACTTTCATCCTTCAACAAAGTTGTTCCTTATGATCATATACACCTAATGCAATATTTATTTGGGCCAATTAACAAGGGTAACCTAGCCAAAACCCAAATTTTGGTCATTTTCACTCACTTGGACCCATGCACTAAATGTGGCCTAACCACCCTATAACCATCAAATTAACTCAGCACAGCCATTATTTGGACCCTAAGACTGAGCTAAAAACCATCTAACCCAAGCTAGATGAGCCATGGACCAAGGGTCCTAGAAATTAAGGGATTTGATTTCCATTTTTGTCTAGGCTTAAGATATCTTTGCCAAAACAATACTTATTGCAATAAATTGTTGTGACATATACCCTTAACTTCTCTGAGTCAACAAGTGACCAATGCCTAGCTGGCCAACCACCTTGGTGGCTGGGAAATGGCCAAAACCATGGCTAAGACAAGGGATTTTCACCCAATTCAAACCTAAAGGCCAAATTAGCCCAACTGCTTATTGGATCTTCTCTGTCCTCCACATAAGCAACCAAATGCACCCCTCAATTGGCCCTGACAGCCAGCCTTGGCCACTTTATTTAAACTCCCCCTCCATGGCCAAAAGGAGAGAGCTTGAAGTTCCATGGGGAGACTCTTTAAAATTTCTTCCAAAGCTTCCTGGAGACCTGTTGAGCTTAATAAAACCTTCCCTAGCCACTCAAAGCCATTGCTCGAGTTCAATTTTGGAGCTCAATTTTAAGGCTGAAATATAACATCCTCCAAACCTCCACCAAATTCAAATTAATTACACCCACACCATCCCAACATCAAGAGAGGAAGATCCCCCACAAAAACCCCATCACCCGGCCACCCTAAGGTGGACTTCGAGCAAACCCCCAAATCAGCCTTGGTCAAATTTGGGTCTAGGCATTTCACAACAACCAGAGGCTCCATCCTTATGCTCCTGGGACCCACACAAAGCTTCTACAAACATCCAATCAAGGCTACCCCTCTTGGACCAAGGTATTGAATGTTAACCCTAAACCAAGCTTCTCTTAATTATTCATGAATATAAAGCCAATTTAAGGGTTCATCAACCGCATGGATGTGTTGGACTAGTCAAGACAAGCATTTTTAAACAAAAACTACACTCAATTTCATTGAGAATCGAGTGAGATATTAGTGTTTTAAAATGGACGGTTATTGGGTTCAGTTCATTTGAGACGATGACTCGTGACAGTTAGATCGAGCGTGTATTGGTTGGGCAGCCCTGATCGTGTCGGACTGAGCGCGGTCCGATGGGAAGGGAAATGAGCTGGCTGGCGGTGCTCAATCAGGTAGCACCACATGGCCTGTTCGACTTGTACGCAGTTGACATGGATAAGTAAGAAAATAGGGGTTTTTTCTTATTTATTTAATCCCCAAAACTTCAAAAGTACATAACTTTGTGTCGAGAAATCACAAAAATAAAATAAAAATATCCACTTACTTAGTGAACTGAGGAGAACAATGTGGATTAAAATTTATGTTTATTTGATGAACATTTTATTTTTATAAAATGAATTAGTGTTAGGAGTATTTTAACTCTCTATGCATGTAGACTTATCAACATAGCTTAAATTTTTGGCTTGTTGTTGCCTCTGTCAAGGGGAACACTCCATACATTTTCCAAAGTCAGATGAGAGCTCTAGATAGAGATCCATATTTTTCAAATTTATGTCTATATTTTAAATAAATTAATCATAACAATCAGTATATGTCTTAGAAAAATCTAAGAAAATTTTAGTAGGTTTACTATGACTAAAGAACCCTTAAGAAAATTTCTCATGAGTCAAGTCATTTAAAATAGACCTAATCTTCAAAAACCCTAAAACACTAAGGTAATTAATTTTGGAAAACACAAACATCAAAATGACTTGATTTTTAATGTAAACGGTTATTTAAGATTTAAAGAACTCTTCATAAAAATTTCAAAGTATTTTGAGTTCATTTGGTAATTTAAGTTGATTTTTAAAGATAAATATTATTTTAGCACCTAAATGATTTTTAAAAATCAAAATATAAATTAAAATTTTATAAAAATTTATTTTTTAAGTTCTCTGTGATCAGGGGTATTTTCTAAAAATAAAATGGTAGTTAAAATAAAAACTTGATTTTTAGCCTTTTTTTAAATATTTAAATAATTAAAAATTCATAAAAATCACAAAAGTAATAAAATTTATGAAAATGTTCTAAATTACTTCCTAAGCACTTAGGAACAATTGGGATAATATTCCTGGGTTTCTAAATAAAGATATTGAATTTTGAAGCTTAAAATAATTTTTAAAGGCTAAAAATGGATTTTTACTAAAATAATTCCAATAATTCAGAGAAAATTTTCAAAAATTTGAAATTTATTTCTTTGTGTCCCTTAACATTAGAGATATTTTATAAAAATATAAAACTCAATTTTCCACATTTAAAATATTTTATAAATAATAAACACCCCAAAATTTAAAATAATTCTTAAAATTCAAATAAAATTCAAAAAATAATGAAACTTGGTCTAAAGGCTTCTCTAGTATAAGCCTAAATCCAGTAAAAATCTCAAGGGATTACTATTTACCTTGGTCAAGTTAGGAATTTTCTTTGAAAAATCATATTTTTGCATTAAAAATAATTATATAAATAAAATAAATTTTGAAAAATCACATTTTCTCCTCTGATGTCTCAATTGACCTATGAGTGAGATAGGATAAAAATTTCAAATTCCTTTGAATTAAATTTGTTGAATTACGAAGTGATATAGCCTTAGGTGCAAATGTGTAATTTTGGAAATTTAGCATTAATTAACATTTAGGCCTAATTTCAAAAAGGGAAATAGGAAATCTTTGATTCTAATTAACATATTTGGATGTTTGAAATATAAGGGGGTTAACTGGTAGAAACCAATCTCACTTGTCTCTGAAAGTGCGGACAGTCTGACCTTAGGGTTGACCCTGGGTGTTAGTCTGGAGCTAATTCACTCACTTACACTTACTCTCACCCACAATCACTCACATCCATAAACCTAAAAATTCTTGGCTTTGATCCCTTGATCATTTGGGAGATTCATGTAGATGATCCCCTAAACCCACTAGCGCAGGCTGGGTTTTAGCTAAGACCAGTACATAGAGGACCCAAATGGGGTTTTCATTGGTCCATAGCTCATATAAGGTGGTTGGCACTCCAATTCTACCAAAAATATCCTACTTGGTCTTTTGCCCCAAAATCCCCCAAATTACCTAGATACCCTCGGAGCCCTAAATTTGACCAGAATTCCCAAATCCATCTAAAATACCCAAATTTGTCCAAAAATCATTTCAAACCTTTTCAAAACACCCAAATTACCTAAAACCACCCAAAAATTCCGAAATTACCAAAATACCCTCCAAAATTGCCAAACTTGCAAAAATACCCTTGGCTCTCCAAACTTTCCCATAACCTACAAAATTACTTTAAATGTTTCTAAAACTAATTTGAACCCTCCAAATTGAACCTAATTTGACCATTTTGATCAAAACCCCCAAATTGCCTTTAAAGGCCAAACTTCCCCAAATTTACCCCAAATGTCCATCAATTTGGTCCCAATTACCCCCAATTTCAATCCTAAAATCAAATTCACCTTCCACATGACTAATCTAAATCAAATCCAAGCTTAATTGGTCCATATTTTGAGCCCAATTTTGATCTAAGGCAAACCCCAAATTTTTACCCTATGACATAATCCCACCAAATTAAACTCCATAGCCTACTCAATTTGCCACAATTTATGTTGAAAACTCTTCATAATAATCCTACACATCAAACTTTTCCTTCAATTGGCCTTGGTGAAGCCTTAATTGCACTCAATTTTAATTGAAGTTCAAAAATCCCTAAATTTGCCCCAAATTGGCCTTAGCTCCAAATTCCACAAAATTGATTGCCCTAACCGAAAAATTGACACCCAATATATGTTGAAAACTCTTCATGATGTTCTTATAGACCCACATTACCCATGCACCAAAATTGACCTTGCCATGTCAAATTGATCAAGGCAAGACTTCTACAGCCAACTTTTGGGCCCTAGTAATCAAGCTAGACCCACTGAACCCACCCTTGATGAGCCATGGACCAAAGGTATCCTAAATCAAGGCATTTGTTTCCTAAATTCCTTAAGCCAAATATATCTTTGCCAAAACCTATCACCAGCTCAAATTAATTATTGTGATAGATTCCTCTGAGGTTCCTGAGCCACCTAAGCACCTCCCCTATCATTGACGGTCGGCCTAGTCGTCGGAGCACCTCATAACCGCGAGCCACCATACTCAAATCCTCACCAAATTGACCCGTCTGAGCTGTCTCACTACCATTGGACAATTGCGTCGCTTAGCTTACTAACTCAACAAGCTTTTGCTCCCTTGACCACCCCTTGAGCTCCACTCTCTGGCCATGGCTATAAAATCTCCCCTACACGACCAAATCTAAGTGCTAAAAATTTCTTAAGGAAAACCTGCTAAATTGCTCTCACAGCATCCTTAAGACCTCCTCAGTGCAACCCAATCACCTCCCTGCCCTAATTCCCGTCGCCGGAGCTCAATTTCTGAGCTCGATTCTAGCCGGAAACCAAACAAACTCCACCACACCTCCACAATGCACCAAAATCAAATTAAACTTGCCCAAACATTCACCATAGTGAGAGAAGAAGAAGCCCCATCAAAACCCCCTCATAGAGAGCCTCTACCCCTGACTTTGATCAACGCCCAAAATCAAGCTTCACCAAAGTCTACCCTAGAAAATTCACCACGACCAGAGGCTTCATCCCTGAGCTCCTTGGACCTCCACAAATGTGTCGAGCACCTCTAATTGAAGCTTCCCTTTTTAGAGCCAAGGTTTCCCGAGCTTCATTTGATTCTCCATTCATGTACATTTAATTTCATGGCATGTTCACCATATGGATGTGTTCGCCTAATCTAGACGAGTCCATAGGATCAAACCTGAGTCAATTTGGTTAAGTGTAGTTCAAGTTCTTAAGCCTATAAGGTGGACGGCTCTCGGGATGAACCAGACGGGGATGAAGACTCACGTCCATCAGATGGCGTGTGTATTAAATGGAGGGTTGAGATGAAGTCTGATGGGAGATCCCAACATAAAGCGCAATCTACGTGGTGCTGACTCAGAAGGCAGCGCCAAATGGGGAGCAGTAGCATGGAGACTTTGGACCTGTCAAGGATTGTGTGGCGCCACATGGTTTAAGTAGGAAAATAGAGTTATTTTTTATTTAATTAAATCAACTAACTTCAAAAATTGATATCTTGGTGTAGAAGAATCACAAAAATAAAATAAAAATACTCTCTTGCTAAGTAAGCAAAGGAGAATAATGCAAATGAAAAATAAAAATTATTTTCCAAACATATGATTTTATATTAATTAAATACCCTCTGAGGTATTTTAACTCTCCATGATTAAGGAGCGTTCACCATGGCTTGAGATTTTTAGGGTTTATTCCTTGTCATAAAGGGGGTGTTCTTTGATTCTTCCAGAGTTAGAGGGCATCTCTAAGCTCCTAACCTTAATTTTCAACCCAAGGTGACCATTTTGGCTTATTTTAATTATATAAATCAAAATATCACTTGGAAAATTATGGGTTTCTTTTGGTCAAAGAAGTCTAGGAATAATATTGTGATATTTTGAATCATTTTGTAAATTTCTATACTTAGTTAAGTATGAATACTTTGTATAATTTTTTGTAAATTAAGCACATATCAAAAATTAACAAAATGAAATTCACATTATTCATAAAAATCATATCTACATACCATAAAAATTTCAAAATTATTTGGCTTAGTGTAAGCAGTAAAGTGGATTTTCTAAGAAACCTTGTATTTTTGTACAAAAATAATTATAATAAATCAAATACACTTGGGAAAATTATAAAAAGTAGTTTTTTGAGTTCATTGTGATCAGAGGTACTTTGGAAAAAAAAATCACTTTTCATAAGACACTTAATTTTTGGGTCTCATTTTGAATTTTAAATAATTAAAATAAAAAAAATTACAAAATTACAAAAATATATCAAAATATTCCTAACTATTCTCTAATCACTTGGGACTCATTAAAATATTTTTTTCTAATTTTCCTAAGTTGAAAAAAAATTTTAAAAAGCTTAAAAATGAATTTTTTTTCTTACTAAAATAATTATAATAAATAAATTAAAAATAAAAAATACAAAATTTGATTCTCTGAGTTTTATTAACTTAAAGGAGTCTAAGAAAAATAAAAAAATAATTTTTCTAATTAAAACACCATTTTCTACTTAAATAAAATCATCAAAATTGAGCCAAATTAAAATAATTAAAAAAAATTTAATTCAAAAAAATCATGAAATTTTACCCAAGCATTTCTCTCACCTAAACAAACCATTATTAATTTTCTCATAAATAAAAGCTTTATTTTGTGAAGTTAAATAAATCAAATTTTGAAAATCTAATTTTCTTAATTTAAATAAATAATCAAATTAAATTAAAATTTTGAGAACTCAACATTTTCTCCTCTAATACTTTAATTACATCATGGATATGACACTTCAAGTCCTCAAAGTCCTTTGAGTTGTGTTTAGCGAGTTATGAGGTGAGGTGCCCCAAGGGGAAAACAAACACTTTAGACTTTGGTGCTTTAATAAAAATTGAGGATTAACTAAAGGAAAAATGGGTAATTCGTATCTTAATAAACATGATTTGATGATTGAAATACAATTAGACTAAAAGGTTGAAACTCACTCACCACCCTTGCACAACATCAACAAAATCATAATTCTCCCAATCTTCGTGATTTGAAAGTCAATTAAGATCAAATGATTCTTAAGTAAGGGGCTTAAACTAGAAAGGTTGATAATTTACTTTTCTTAAGCCCAAAGTTGAGGATGATTAGATTACTTGATAAGAATACACATCACCTAAACTAAAATTTTTATACATACCATTTCACCTATCATGATTACCAAGGCTTGGTAGTGACTTAGGTTTGATTCCTAAACTCAAGGTGATTGGTTTTAGAAAATGATATGATTGGTGATTAACATCTTCAAACACAACAAACCTAACCTTAATTGCGAACTCCACAATCTTAAAGACTTATCTCAGGGGCACTCATTCACATAACTCTTAAACAAAACATCAACTGACCAATCGAGTATCCTATCCCTAGAATAATTAAATTAAAAGTTTCACTGAGCAATGGGGTAGTCACACTTCAACCTCAGATGATTATTAGGACATTATGATAAGTTTAAAATGAACTCGGAATGTTTCAAGAGATCTTTAAAATTATTTAAAGTCACACCTTGAATATTTTGAAATCTATTGGACATCTTGAAGGAAAAATTGGACTTGCCATAAAACACCATTTTCTACTTAAATAAATCATGAAAATTGAGCCAAATTAAAATAATAATAATAATAATTTAATTCAAGAAAAAATCATGAAATTTTACCCAAGCATTTCTCTGACCTAAAGAATCCATTATTAATTTTTTCATGAACAAAAGCTTTATTTTGTGAAGTTAAATAAATCAAATTTTGAAATCTTATTTTCTTAATTAAAATAAATAATCAAATTAAATTAAAATTTTGACAACTCCACATTTTCTCCTCTAATACTTTAATTACCTCATGGATATGACACTTCAAGTCCTCAAATTCATTTGAGTTGTGTTTAGTGAGTTATAAGGTGAGGTGCCACGAGGGGAAAACGATCACTTTAGACTTTGGTGCTTTAATCAAAATTTAGGATTAAATAAAGGAAAAATGGGTAATTCTAATTTTAATAAACATGATTTGATGATAGAAATACAATGAGACTAAAAGGTAGAAACTCACTCACCACCCTTGCACAACATCAACAAAATCATAATTCTCCTAATCTTCGTGATTTGAAAGTCAATTAAGATCAAATGATTCTTAAGTAGGGGGGTTAAACTAGAAAGGATGATAATTTACTTTTCTTAAGCCCAAAGTTGAGGATGATTATATTACTTGATAAGAATACACATCACTTAAACTAAAATTTTGATACATACCATTTCACCTATCATGATTACCAAGGCTTGATAGTAACCTAGGTTTGATTCCTAAACTCAAGTTGATTGGTTTTAAAAAATGATATGATTGGTGATTAACATCCTTAAACACAACAAGCCTAACCTTAATTGCGGGCACCACAATCTTAAAGACTTGTCTCAGGGGCACTCATTCACATAACTCTTAAACAAAACATCAACTGACCAATCAAGTATCCTATCCCTAGGATAATTAAATTAAAAGTTTCATTGAGTAATGAGGTAGTCACACTTCAACCTCAGATGATTATTGGGACATTTTGATAAGTTCAAAATGAACTCGGAATGTTTCAAGAGATATTCAAAATTATTTAAAATCACACCTTGAATATTTTGAAATCTATTGGACATCTTGAAGGATAAATTGGACTTGCCATACTTTGTCTTAGAATCATTCACTAGGATCTTTCAAGATTCAACAAAATCATAGCTTGGGGTTTGATAGCTAGACTTTCATCCCCTCTTACAACTTAAATATTCTTGTAATAGTATATACATGCTTTGCAAGTACTGACCTTTCAGGTGGTGGAACGAGAAAACTTTCCAGGTACACTTTTACACTTTACAGTACCGTCTTTTCTTGTACTTTCTGCATTGTATTTTTATAAAACTTTTATGTTAAACAACAATGACACCCTACATGAAAACCAAAACTGCTAGGATAGTCACAAAACCAAAACCAAAACCATAACTAAATTCAACCATGATAAAATTCATCGCCACAACATTCAAAATATAAGAACACTCAAAATTTAATCACAAACATCACAAAATAACAATTGCAACTAAATTAAGACATCTCTATTGGATGATTGGGAATCCCTCGGAGGAGGTAACCTACGGTTGCTAACGAGGCTCCCACGGTCCAAATGAAAGTATGGAATTAATTGAGTTTAGTTTAGTAAATTCATTTGGACTAAGTAAATCCAATAGAAAATAGTGGCATAGGAACGAGGGAACCGCAAGATCCTAATTGGTGTCGCTCTAATCAACTTTAACATGCCCCCATAAAATCTAAAGGATTACAACCATATGGCCAACTGATTTAACACCATAACCTGACACACTAGAAAACTTAAACTTGTCATGATGAGGAGCTTGGAGCTAGCAGGGTGGGCAGCATGACCACCTTCAACAGAAAAACATGTCTTCCCCAGCTAAACCAATTTTCCTTCCTTTGAATTAGACAACAAAGCCATAGGATTTCGAGGTTGTTTGCTTATGCAACATAAATCCTCAAATCATCTTTAGGCATTTGCACAGCTTTGCTATACAATATAAGCCCTAACTCATCTTAGGATTCTGATGTTGTCGTTTGTCACAACCTAAATCCTTACATCTTCTAGGTTATTTGTGTGATCGTTTCTCACAAATGTAAGACCTAAAATAATAAAATTGGCAGGATGAAACACTCATATAATTTTTCTCAAAAACTAAAGCCAAACCATAAGATAACTTGGGAAGTCACTGAGGTTCTCCTCCGAATCTATGACATCCCCAAGTTTTTCCTCCTTTGGATTCCACAATAAATGTTCCAAATTTGAGTCTTTCCTCTTTCACACCTATTTTTCCGATTTCTTTGAAAAGTTCTATCCTTTGACCTCTTTGAAGATAACATTTCCTATCTTTTATCGAGATTTTTCTTAGGTGACTTCGGTTATTTAAGATGTAATTAATTATATAGGCTTTCCCTTATAGGAAGCTTATCTGAACCAAGCTTAATATAAACCATATTTAATTCTTCATATAAAATAAGGGAACTTGTCAGCAAATAAAATGGTTTCACAGACTAAACATATGTTATATATTTCTTAGTTTATTTGATCAAGCCTCATCCTCAAGTCTTTTTGTTTATCCTTTGAGATAAATACAAAATTTGAGGTATAGCACTCTTTCATTTAAACTATGAAAAATATGGGGTCAGTTTGACTTTATATTTTTCTAAACTATATATACATATGTAAATTAAACTTCTTTTCGAAGTGGGCGACAGGATTCCTATTTCGGTGGCCGAGAGCTTCCAAAGGGCAACTCCTTAACCAAAATAGTGTTGACATCATGCTTGGCTCAAATCCAAATTTTCACCTATCCAATGTGGCTCAGTCTCATTGATGAATTAAGCCATTCAGCCCTCCACCAAAGCTTCTTTCTTCACCTCCTGGCTTGGTCATTTCATCCCTAATTCCTCCTCTATTTAAACTACCCCTCTCAAAGCCATGAAAGAGGTGTTGACAATTACTTAGTTAGATCCTTTCATATTGCTCTCACACCCTCCCCAAACCTTCCTAAGCTCATCCCAATCAAATTCCAGCCATCTCCTCCACTGCCTAACCCTAATTTCAAGCTTAAAATCTAGGGTCTTTTAGTCACCCCACCAAACTCCACCAAACTTCAAATTAAGCATTTCAAGACCATCCCAAGACCAAATGAGGAAGTTCCCCATCAAAAACCCTCTCTCCCAAGCACTCTAACCCACTGTTAGACCAAATCCAAATAACCTGCTGATTGAATTATTGCCTTGGCTCAACTAATTAACCCTACTTTTAAAAGAAGAAGGGTATAACTGTAAATATAGATATATTGAACATTGAAAGATGAAATTGATTTGATTGATTTAAATATTTGGGACTTAAATTAGGAATTTAATACCTCATTATTCTAGAATCTCCAAACCAATTATTGAATCATAGGTTAATCTTTTCAAAATTAATCTTATAATTAATCTTATGATTCATATGTCCAATCTACAATCTTTCCAAATCTTATGGTTAATCTTATGATTCAAACCAATTATTAAATCATATGGTTAATCATATGATTCAATATTTGGGACTTAAATTAGGAAGTTAATAACTCACCAATCTAGAATCTTCATAGATAAACTTAGTTCACTACAAAGCTCAAAAGCCAAAACAAAAATTTTCAAAATTAAGATAAACTTTTTTTTCAAAATTAAACTTAAACAATACTTTTAAAAAAAACAAATAAACAAAATATGTCATTTTGAATTTACGGGAGTCCGTTGGATGAGATAACCTACGGTTGCTAACAAGATCTCCTCGGTTTAAATGACCTTAACAACTCGTTTAGACTAAGTAAATTCAAAAGAACATAGTGGTACCAGAATGAGGGAACAGTGGGATCCTAATCTATGTCTCTATAGTCAACTTTAACTGTCCTAACACTTAAATGACAACTAAACTTGACATGAAAACTATAAAACCCTGAAGATCTAGAGCTGTCACTTCAACGAGGAGCTTCGAGCTAACATTGTGGGCAGCATAACGAGGATGAACAGAAGAAAAACTTTGAGAGAGCAACCAGATCTACAACATTACAACTTTCCTTAGAATTACATAACAAGTCATAAGACTTTGAGGTAGCTCATATATTATTACATGAATCCTCAACTTGCCTTTAGGCCTTTGCACAATCATTTTGTGCAATCTTAGCCCTAACTCATTTTAGACTCTGAGGTTGTTATTCAATACACTGTAAACCCTCCTTTCTTCAAGTTTATTTGCATGATAGTGTCATCCGAGTGTAAGCCCTAAAATTATAAAATTGGAAGGATTGAACATCAAGTAATATCATTTCAAAATTGAAGCCGAACAATAAGATATCTTGAGAAGCCACAAAAGTTCCCCTCGGATCAGTGGCATCTCCTACCTTTCATTCCTTTGGATTCTTGAAAATAACTGTTCCTATTTGATTCATTCCCTTTTGAATTTCTAATGTTCAGTCTTGAAAACCTTAAACTTTTGAATTCTTGAGAGCAAAACCAATAATCTGAATCGAGAGTATTCTTAAGCGACTTCCATCACATAAGATGTAATTACTATATGGGCTTGCATCTATAGGGAACTTTGGAACCCAACTTAACATAAACCCTATCTAATCTTCCATATTAGATAGGGAACTTGTCTTCTTATAAAAAAATGGTTTCACGGACCAAACGGGTGTAAAAAATCCTTTAGTTTATTTAATCAAGTCTCACTATCAGGTAATGTGTCTATTTCTTGGGATAGTACACCATTTGCAGTGTTATGCTTAAGCATCTAAACTATTGCATATATGAGAATGATTCGGTCACATATTTTCAAAAATTGAAAAATTATTTTTTAAAATTAACATACTACTTTTCAAAAATCATATATATATATATATATATTAAATTTAAAATCATTTTTCAGAACAATAATAATAAGAATAATAAATGGAAGAGAATTGGAGGCTATGGTTCAAGAGAATCTTGAGTTGAGAAAAAAGAAAGAGGAGACCGAAAGACAAATTCTTAAGAAATTAGAAAAACTTTTTTCTTCAACGAAGATAAATATAGAAATACTACCTCCACCATTTCCTCAGAGACTCTAAATACAAAAATTAGACCAACAATTCTCAAGATTTATAGAAGTATTCAAGAAATTTACTATAAATATTCCTTTTACTGAGTCATTAGAGCAAATAGCCAGTTATGTGAAGTTTATGAAGGAGTTTCTTAATGAAAAGAGGAGGTTTAAGGATCATTCACCACCCTGCATAATGAGGTAGATAGTTAAGCCAATAATATCATCCATAGTAGCGGCCCAAGGGGAAGAATTGGAAGACAACCCTAGACAGGTAAGTAACCCAGTAGAATTTGATTTAGAATCTATATCACAGAGGGAGAATATGCCCCAAAATTTAGGAGAGATTAAATTTCATAATAGGGATTCATTTCTTTTATGTTAGGTATATATTAAAATGCAAAAAGAGAAAAATAATTGGGAGAATATTGGATTTAGAAAGAACCATTATGAACAATAATCTCAATCGATCCTCCACATGCCCTTAAGATGACTATTATAGAGCTGAGAAGAAAAAGTTGCAAGAAAAACTGAAATTTGAGAACAAGTAAAATTATAGGAAATCCTAAAGAAGCTCACCACCTCAAATTAACATAATTTGTTTTAACAAGTTATAATTTTACTTTAGAACAAGTAAAGTTCAAGTTTGGGAGAACTTGATGTTTTTTTCAATATACTTAATTTTTTCTTTATTTTACATATGTCTTTGATTAAAACTACACTTTAATAGAAGGTTTTTTATTCTTTTAATGTAGGTATAACCGATAGGAGCATTGTAATCAATTTGGACAGAATAAAAGCGAAACGAAACCAAATAGAGCAAAGGTGTTGATTATGGTCTGGCACCTAGGTGCCCACTTTTGGGTGCCAAGGTGTTGCAAGAACATCTTGTTGCCAGGTACTTGACACTTAGGTGCCCAAGCTTTTCGATGTAGATAGCAAGCACACCGCTCAAGCACTGCAGACTGGGCGCCTAGGTGTTGCAATTCAGATGGTTACTTTTTGTCAGTTATTTTATGATTGCTGGAGGTTCAGATAGAGGAGATTGAAGAAGATTTAAAAAAGATTTGGCGGTTTCTGGTTAGTGGAGGAGTAAGAGTCCTTATTCTAGAGAGATTAAAGAGGGGAATTTGAGAGAATCTATAAGGGATTTATGACATCACATTGGGTAGCCCTATTGAAAACATCATCCAGTGGAATTTACTTAAGAAAAAGCTAAGTATCATGTGTAATCTTAATTGATTGTTATTGTAAACACATATTTTGTTAATTTTCTTACATTAAATGAAGTTTTATTTAGTGTTTAATATGTGCAGTGAGTAGATTTCTTATACTTTTTTCTTGTAATGGTTAGGTTAGATTAGTAGGGTTGTGAATGCTTTAAATTGATCTTTAATTTCATGTGATGAGTATATCTCAATACTTAATATACTTGTTGTACTAGCCATAAAACTTGTTAAAATTTATTGTGAGTCATTAAGACTCGATAGAGCAGTGGAAAAACAACATAGAATATTCTTATTTTGTGAATGATTACGAAAGATGAGTTATTGTGGCAATGCAACTTAGGGAAATAGGCTTTGATTGGTGTAAATTGGGGAATCTAGGGTGACAGGTCAGAATCCTAACTAATTTGATCTAGGGTTTAATGAATTAAAGTAAGTTAGCCAAATTGGGGGCATAAATTGAGGGCGCTAGGGTGATGGACTAGAATTATAACCAATGTAATCGTGGATTTAAGGAAATATTACTAGGTTAACCAAAATTATTTATGCACTTAACAAAGGGTAAAGAAGAGGCTCCTATTGTCACTACCATATTCAATTCATAGAATTAAGACATACAATCTACCTATGATATCACAAGAGAAAAGTATCTTTATCATGAATTTCACCTATTTAATTGATTTAGGAAAGTTTAATTTAGGAGTAGTAATGTAACATATAATTAGTTATTAGAAAAACTACCTTTGGTGATCTTCCACATTGATAGCTATGTTAGAATTGACTCTTAGGTGGTCATTACTATGAAAGCTTCCAAGAACCTTTTCTACCTTCTTTGTGGAATTGACATTCTGGACGTAAGTAGCGCCCAATATTCAAAAGTGATATGTGCCTTTACGTAGGTACCCTGACACTAAGGTGGAGATTGTAAGTTAAATTAAATAATCATTAAAGTAATGGTAATTGTTGGGGTCGTGATAAACCTAAAATATGTAATCTTTATGTACATGTTTTTATACCTATTTTTGAGAAATTATGCTTTAATGAAAGGTATTTGTGTGTTTATTTTAGGTACAATCAAAAGGATGAAAAATGGTGAAAGGGGTGAAAAATGATTAAATTTGGAGCAAAAATGAAGAAGGTGTGCAAAAGAACCGTGGCACATAAGTGCCAAGAAGTGGCGCTTATGCGCTAGAAAATTCGAGAGGCTGCACCTAAGTCCCAAGTACCTCGCGCTTAAGTGTCAAAAGTAGTTACTCGATGATTCAATAAATTTGGACAAATTTTTTAAGAGGTGTTTGACGCAACCCTTGGTGAAAACGTGGGAAATAGTTAAAGGGAACGAAAATACGTTCAATTAGCTTTTGAAGGAGGTAACTCTTAGAAGATTCCTTGAATGTGGATACATTTTGAAGAGACACAAAGGCTTCTTTTGAAAAATTATAAAAGGTCTTGGATTGAATTGAAGAGAGACTCAACTAGGAGCCACCACCCCCCTCTAGACACCCTAGACGCCTCTCTCTCTTAGATTAAGTAGGATACCTTTAGAGAGAAGAAGAAGAGAGGAGTTCTAGTGTGTGATTAGAGAGTAATATAAGAGAAACAAAGAGGAGATTCAAAGGAAATTCAATAGTTTGGTGAAGAGGATTTGAGATAAGTTTTTATATTTGTTATTACAATTGGTATTAATTTAAAGTTCTTGTTTGTTTGCATGATTTCTACTTTCAAACATAAGTGTGGTTATGTTTTCTCTATGAATTTTGAGTAGTTTTCTTTATCTTTTTCCTTAAAATGATAAGTGATTAAGCATTAGATGGATGTTATGTGAAGTATTAATCTTTAATTTTGTTATAAATTGTGATGATTTTAAACCTTGTACTTCGTTTACTTCTTAATATAGTCAATTAAGATGTTAATATTTTTTTTGAGAACATATAAGATCTGAGATGGTACTGTCTCAGTTAACTAATGGTAAGAATTACATGAGATTATATGGATGAGAATGCAATTCATATGATTTAGTGAAGTAAATAGAGAAATAAACTTTGAAGTGTATAGAATTAGAGGACTTTAGAGTGATATGCTAAAGCCCCTAATTTAATTTATAGTTTTAGATTTTGATACGAGAAGTTAGCCCCTAGGTGGAGGGAGAAGAGGGAACTCTAGAATGAGAGCTAGTATCTTCCCTACCAAACCTATCTTCAAGACTATTTAAACTTTAAATTAGCCAATGTTCTTTATAGCATCTCTGGTAAAGGTAAGGAATACTACTGCTCCTATTTTTCACAACACAATTTAAATACTTCCACAATAGATTTATAATACTTGTTATTACTTCATGATAAGGAAAAAGATATTTTAATTATATTCCCTTCATCTTACAAATATCTAGTTAAGTTTAATTAAGTATTTACTTTACATTTAATTATAAAAAATTACAAAAAGAATCAAACTATCATTCCTGTTATATCATCTATAGTTTGAGTAAGAATATTTTGCAAAGTAGAATTTGTTATCTAATTTGTTTTAATTTTAGTTGAATATTTATTTTTTCTGTGTGTTTGATATTCTGGGCTTAATCAAAAAGTCCTATATTACTTGATAATGATGTGTGTACTTGCATTGCATCTTATATTTAAATATAATAATTGTGTTTTATTTTGTTTTGAAGTCAATTTTTTGCCTAGTTGTTGCTGATGATCAAGTTTTTGGTTGTTGTTGCAAAGTAAGAAATATAAACTTTTAGATTTTTTATAGGAATATTGTAGTGTTATTTTTATATAAAGTTCTTGTTTATGTGATTTTTATTTATGTTGCTTTATAGTAATGCATTCGTAGTTCAGGTTCTAAAGAACTAGTGCCCTACAATTTTGAATTGGAAAAAAACTATTAGAAAAATCAAAAAATAAAAAATACAGAAAAAGACCAAAAATTTCAAGAAATGGCAAACCAAAATAATTAAAATGCTGAAATTAATCAAAAGTTTATACCTTTAAGAGATTATGCAAACCCTACAAAAGATGAACTTCATTGTAGTATTTAAACCCACTGTAGCGGCTAATTCATTTGAACTTAAACCTATTTTTATCTAATAGGTATCAAATAATCCATTTGGGGGAGCACCAACTGATGATCCAAATTTACATCTTGCCAATTTTCTAGAATTAGGTGTTGCATTTAAATATGATGGTGTATCAGATGATGTTATAAGACTTAAAATCTTTCCTTTCTCACAGTGAGATAAGGCTAAGATATGATTACATTTGTTAGCACCTGCATTTATCAGAACTTGGGGAGATTTAGCGCAGAAATTCCTTGCTAAATATTTTCCATCATAAAAAATGAAAAAGTTTAGAAATGATAATACATCTTTTTGTCAGTTTAAAGGAGAATCTATTTATGAAGCATGAGAATGATTTAAAGAACTACTGAGAAAGTGTCCACACCATTCTATACCAGATTGGTTAATAATTCAAACTTTTTATAGTGTATTAGCTGGATCTCTTAGATCTATTATCGATGCTAATGTTGTTGGTTCATTGTTGTGAATTTCATTTCACGATCCTTATGCTTTAATTTAAGAGATGGCTACTATTAATTTTCAATGGCCTTCTAAGATGGTAAATCCTAAGAAATTAGCCTATATTCATGAATCTGATGCTTTTGAAAAGTTAGAAAATCAAGTTGCTACAATTTCATAGAAGTTAGACCAATTTGGAATGAATTTTTCTTAATCAATTGCAATGATTGAAGACAATTCATTAGGCTAAATGATAGATTCTCAAGCATCATTAGACGCTTTGAATGTCATAAACAAAAAGCAAAATAACCCATATTCAAACTATTATAACCCAAGTTGGAAGAACCATCATAATTTTAAAATTTGAAGAGTATTAATTATGAAAGAAGTTGATAATTAATACTCAAAGGAGATTGAATTCTATTATGAAAGAAGTTATTAAGAAAGAAATTTTAAAGTGGTTAGATATTGGAATTATCTACCCCATTTCAGATAGTGCATGAGTTAGTCTGATTCACTACGTTCTTAAGAAAGGAGGAGAGACTATGACTATAAATGAACATAATGAGTTAATATCAACAAGACAAGTCACTTGGTAGAGAATGAGCATTAATTATATAAAATTAAATATTTTCACTAGGAAAGATCTTTTTCCACTACCCTTTCAAGATCAAATATTGGATAGACTAGCTGGGCATAAATACTTTTATTTTCATCATGGGTATACTGGTTATCATGAAATATAAATAGCTCCTAAGGATCAAGAGAAAATAACTTTTATCAGTCCCTATGGTACATTTTTTTTAAATAATGCCCATTTGTTTATGTAATACCCCTGCAACATTTCAAAGATGTTTGATGGCTAATTTTTGTGATATAATTAAAAATGGAATTTAAGTTTTTATGGATGATTTTTGGGTGTTTGGAACTTTATTTGAATCATGTTTAGAACATTTATCGAGAATTCTTAAGCATTGCGAAGAAACAAATTTAGTCCTTAATTGGGAAAAAAATGCCAATTTATCTTAGCAAGAGGAATTATTTTAGGACATTAGATATTAGAAAATGGCATGAAAGTAGACCCTACAAAAATTCAAGTGATAACTAATTTACCTTACCCAACAAATGTGAGGGAAGTTAAGAGTTTTTTAGGACATGTTGGATTCTACAGGCGATATATTAAGAAATTTTAAAAATTTCTAATCCTCTACATCATTTTCTTGGAATGGATGTAATTTTTAATTTTGATAAGGAGTGCCTAAAATATTTTGAGCTATTAAAAGAAAAATTAGTCACTGCACCAATTATTATTTCACCATATTGGGAAAAACATTTTGAATTAATATGTGATGCAAGTGATTATGCTATTGGAGTTATTTTAGGATAAAAGCATGATAAGATTTTTGAAATAATCCACTACACTAGTAGAACTCTTAATGAAGCTTAAATTAATTATAACACAACTAAGAGTTATTAACAATAGTATATGCTTTTGATAAATTCAAATTATACTTAATTGGAACTAAATAGGTTGTGTATATTGATCATTCTGTTATTAAATATTTAATGAAAATGAAGGATGCAAAACCAAGACTGATATGATTAATTCTTCTTTTGCAAGAATTTGAATTTGAGATAGTAGATAGGAAGGGAGCTTAGAATAAAATTCCTGATCATCTGTCCAGGCTTGAATTCGACAAACCACACTGTTTTGAAAAAGAAATTAATGAACATTTTTCAGATGAAGAATTGTTCAGTATTAATGAGTGGTGTGTTCTATAGTATGTTGATATTGTGAACTTTATTATTAGTGATATTATACACTATGGAATTACATACCTACAGAAGGGAAAAATTTTTAGGTGAAGCTAAGTCTTCTTTTCAGGATGACCCATTTTTTATATAAACAAGGAAAGGATCTAATTATTCGAAGATGTGTGTCTTTAGAAGAAACATATGAAACTGTCCAAAAATGTCATAATTCTGATTTTGAGGGACATTTTGGAGTTGATAAAACAACATACAAAATTTTGCAATCTGGATTTTATTGGCCTACAATCTTTAGAGATGTTAATGGTTATATCAAAACTTGTGATCGAT